>CAWUFW010022530.1:0-93470 GCA_963921515.1 Calotriton arnoldi | reverse complement strand
ACTACAAATATACCGCCCGCCAGCGCAAACAACGCCGATGAGAATCGACACGGCAGAAGCCATGGCGCCCACGTCCCTGCACAGAAACCATCCGCTGACAAAAACAATCGCACACAGCATGGCCAACAAGTCCACACAGCAAGGCACGCACAAATACACAAGCACAGTACACATCCCGAAAACACCCCCCTGGACAAACAAAAACTACAAAGGCCAGAACCCCAGACACAACACACCTGAAAACAACAGACCATGAGGACACACCCACATAGGTAAGTACAAAAGCAGCACTCCCACAGACCACAACCCCTTGCAACATTGCAAACTAGAGAGGAGAGGAGAGGACACAGTGACACAGCAAGGACAGCAGCACAACACAGAAACGCACACATCACAACCACCACCACCACCACCACCACCAAACACCGGCACCACAAACCCCCTGCACATTACACAACACACACCGCACCAGCACCACAAACACCATGGCACCACAAAGAATGCCCAAGTTCACGCCCATGGAGCTGACGGTCATGGTCGACGAGATCATCAAGGTGCACCCACAAATCTATGGGAACCTGGTCCAGCACACACCACTAGCCACCAGAAAGAGAATGTGGAACCGGATCGTAGACCAGGTCAATGCAGTCGGGACCTTGCCCAGGAACAGAGTCGAAATAAACAAACGGTGGAATGACATCAAGAGCCTGGTCAAGAAGAAGGAGAGCAAGAACAGAGAGCTGGCTGCCGTCACTGGCGGAGGAATCCCGCGCTCTTCAAGACCTTCAAAGCGTGGGAGGAGAAGGTGCGAGTCATCATACATCCCGAGATCCTCGCCGGATTAGCAGGGGGAGTGGAGGCTGGTAAGTACAAACTAATGTATACCAGCACACCGCTATGTACTCACATGCACTACCACCATGCCACAGCTCCCAGGGACAAACACCCCCATGTCCAGCACACAATACACAACACATCACACACACATGCAACAGACACCACCACACACAGCCCAAACCGAACAACTGTAAGATGCGTGGGGACATGTGTACACTCAGCCAGCCACGTAACCACCAACAGGTCCCCAAATATGCCAGAAGCGCCACAACGAGCACCCACCACACCCATGTGTCCGCCATAGCTGCACTAACCGACAAGTAACAGGTAAGTGGCAGGAACACAAAGTGCAGTGGGTGGGAGGGTGGACAGCCCAAGTACAAAACACACCAGGCCCCTAGTCCCACAGCACAGCAAGGAGGAGCATCCCCCACACCCCACAGCCACGTGTCAGCCACCGCAGTGCACAACGACAGCCGAAAGGTAGACATCACGGTCCACAGCAATCGGTGTCAGTGGGTGTCCAGCCACCACCACGACCCACAACACCCCCCACCCCCACAGACCTGCAACATGGAGCACCCCCCGCTTAGAACCATGTGGCATCCAGTACAGTGCACGCACGAACAACCTGCAGGTGGGAAACTGGACAGGGCTGGATTACTGGAGGCATGAGGACCGTAACACGACCAACACATGGGACATGTCACGTAGCAGACGAACACGCAGCACCGCCCACCGTCACGAACAAGTGAACAATGTGCACACGGACATGAACCACAGACTCACACCCCACATGACCCATCACAAACACAGCAACACCCAAGGAGCCACGTCTGCATGCACAAGCCACACTGAATATAGTACCACACGGCAGCCACTGTGCAACCCATCACACACAACCGAAACACCATTGAAGTCCTGTCCATGTAGCCCCTACTGCCTGTCAACCACACACCCCACAACTACGCCTATGTAAGACAAACAACACTAGACGCAACAGAGCGGAACAACATAAATGCACACGAACACCACTGAACCCATCATACACACAGACACACCATGCACATACAACATACCATCCATCCCATCCGTCAGCCCCAGTTTCATGAAAGGCATGTCATCCGCACAGCTGCCACACATACAGCAGTCACGCTAAGATACATGCCCATGACCAACCATGTGCCAGAAGTCAATGAAGCGCACGACACACTGTGAGCAACAACACACAACATGGGCCACACCCCCCGAGCACTGCAGTGATGCACATGGCACAGGGCAGCACGCACACCAAGGAGATGGGACAACTGCAATACGTTGGCTGGCACACAACCATCACTCACTCATAACGATGCGTCCAATGCCATGTCCAGTAATCACAACAGACAGCAAATATGCAGGCCATGTCAAGCATGCACACACCTCAAACCATGCACTGTCATGCTGCCACAACACATGTCACATTCGGCACCCATGGCTCACAGCATGTACCCCAAAAGCATATTCCATCCCAAATGCGAATCTGGGGCATGGCCCCCATGTTGCCATATGCGTTCCTAAGTGTCCCATCTGAACACCAAAAGCAAAGTACAAACCAGACCCAGGATGGGCCAGGAGCCCGCATACACCAGAGTCACAATAAGTAGGGGCACAGCAACACACCCATCGGCATGGCCAATCCGTCCCATGCCACATGTGCACAGCACACAGTCCCATTGTCAAGCACACACAACTACAAATGCTACAGCCACACACACGCCTCCGGGAAACCCATGTACGAGATTGCACGAACTGTTAATGTCAGACGACAAATACATACTTCGCCAGGTGCAACACAATAACAAATCTCATTCTCTCCACAGGTGACGAACTGCTGGATGCTGGGGATGGAGACAGCAGCCAGCACAGCCAGCCTACAAGCCCCCAACGAGGACACACGGATGTGGAGGATCTGTCCTCCTCTTCGGACACGGACCACCAAGCAGGCCCATCTGGTGTGGCAGGGCCCAGCCGCTCCCCAGGACCCCTCCTACCCACCAACCCATCATCCAGGGCTGCTGAACATTCCCAGCACCCTGCTGCCACTGTCGTTGCGGCCACACCCACGGTCATTGCGGCCACACCCACGGTCATTGCGGCCACACCCACGGTCATTGCGGCCACTACCATTGCCGCAACCGCCACCATCGCCGCACCGACCACCACCGCCGCCACCACCACCACGTCTTCGCTGGCACCAGCCCCAGCGCAGGTGGTGGCCCGGCCGACTGGATCCACCCTGGGAGCCACAGCGAGGACCGTGGTGAGCAATGTGGCTAGTGGGCAGGCCGGTGGCAGCAGTACTGGTAGGAGGAGCAGGGTCAGGGAAACGCAAGTCTCCCTGGGAGCCATGCCCTGCCTCAAATGGCCAGAGTCCTTGGGGCCTATGAAGAGGCCCAAGAACAATGGGTCAGGTCTGCTTCAGACACGCGGGAGGTGCTGGGGGTGCTGAGGTCCATGGACGCCCGTATGGGCCAAATCGTGGACCTCATGGGCCAGCTGGTGGTGGCGGTGAGGTCACAGCCAGGGACAGCAGCTCCCCCTCCGCCACCACCTGCCGGGGCGCAGGGTCGAGCAGCAGTGTCCAGTTCCCCTGCGTCCACAGCCAGTGAGCACACCTCAACCACCAGCATGTCGCAAGCAGGCACCCCCCTCGCAAACGTGGAAGGGGCCGTCCGAAGTGGAAACAGATCTCCCGGGAGGACTTCGCACGCTCCAGACGCAAGTGAGGCAGCCAGCCAGCCTTCCTTGACCACCCACTGCATTGACTTGGACTACGATCCCACTCCACACAGCCATCTGGATGGCATGTGTGTGTTGGACTATGGACATAGAACCAGTGGGTACACCCTGAGCATCACGCAGCCATGACCGACAGCTCATTGTCACTGCACGCACCACTTATGTCATCACCTTACACACAATCACATGTCACAGTTTGAAATAAATGCACCTCTTACACAAACTGCTGTTTGTGCCCTGTGTTTTATTTGTACGGAATACAACGGCCACCTTGGGCGGAAAGGCACCTGATGCGTGGCATGGCAATGGAACCGGAGGGCCTGTAGGGACCTAGGGGTGGGAGACAGAACAGGAGCACATTCAATGAGTGTGTCACACACCCATCACACAGTACATGTCAACAACTACAAGCAATGTACACACATCGCACAGAGCAATAGGGCACAATGCCACAGCCACCAACAGTGGCATACTACCCTGGCCATGGAGCGTTGACACACAGCACGCAGTGAACAAACGGCCACCCTGACACAGCACACACACACCTGCACAGACACAGCCACATCAGCCGTCGTACATGGACACTCACCGTCAAGTGAAGTAGTGGGCGATGAGCTGCTGCCGCACATTACCAGCTTCCTCCTCTCCGCTGTCCTCCTCACTCGAGCTGTCCTGGTCTGCGGGCTGGGGCCCTGGTTGATCTCCGTCATCCACGATGAGGGGGATCTGCTTCCGAATGGCCAGATTGTGCAGCATGCAGCACGCCACCACTATCTGGCACACCTTCTGTGGGGAGTACGCCAGCGCACCTCGGTGCGGTCCAGGCACCTGAACCTGGACTTGAGGAGGCCAAAGGTACGCTCGACCACATGTCTGGTCCTCCCATGTGCCTCATTGTAGCGATCGTCTGCTGGGGTGCGAGGATTCCTCAATGGACTGAGCAGCCATGCCCCATTCGGGTACGCAGAGTCACCTGGGTGTGAGGGACACAGAGAACCGTTGCTATTCCAACTGGACAGGGGACAGCATCGCACAACCAGCACGCTACACCACTCCACATACTCACCGACAATACAGCCACGATCCTGTTGCAGATTGGACATCAGTCGTGGCAAGATGCTGTTGCGCATTATGTGTGCGTCATGGGCCGAGCCTGGGAACTTTGCACACACGTGGGTGATCACCATGTCCGCAAGGCACACCACTTGCACATTCAGGGAGTGCGTGTGCTTCCTGTTGCGGTACAGGTGCTCAGTGGCCTGTGGTGGAACAAGGCCAACATGTGTGCAGTCAATGGCTCCAACGACGTGTGGGATTCTGCCAAGGGCATAGAATGCACCCTTCACTGCCGCCAATTCACGAGCCCTGGGGAAGCGGATGTACCTGTTTCGGTACAGCATCATGGCTGCCAGTACATCCCTCAGCACCTTGCTGAACATGGGCTGGGACATCCCTCCTCCACTGCCCACTGTGTGCTGGAATGACCCAGTGGCGAAGAAATGCATGGCGGCCATCACCTTAGCCGTGGGGGTGACAGCTGTCGGATACACCCTGCGGGGACGGAGATGCGGTTCCAACATGGCACACAGTCGATGCAGGGTTGGCCTGTCCAGCCGAAACTTCCTAATGACCTCTGTATCGTCCATGTCCGCCAGCAATTGGTATGGGCGGTCAATGTTCGGTCTCCGCCTAGGGAAAATGGCAGTGGACACATGTCAAAGCAACACAACACATAGCAATTTTGCATACACATCACTGACATGACTGAGCAAGCACATGAGCCACAGCCCAGCTGTCAAGCTGGGACGGCACGGCCACAATACACTTACACAGGTCTCCCAACAATGGCAATGGCTAGTGATACAAACCACTGCCATGTGCATGCACATGGGGATCTAGGCCCCAATGACTTGCGGGGCGTGCTGATGGGGACTGACTGCATATTCGTCAAGCGGCAACGCCACGGCAACATGAATGTCTGCTGAGCATGGAACTGCTTCCGAGGCTGGATGAGTATGGCACACGACGACGACGATGTGGGCACAGGCTGAGCGGCCAAAACAAGTGGGACCTGTGGCACGAGGGGATATGAGACAGTAGTAGGTGTCAGCACTGCACCCTATGTACAGCACTGTACGGATCACACCTCCCGAAACATTGACAGGTGTCCACATTGACAGCCCCATGCCAAGACGGCTGTGTGCTTGCAGTCACACGTCACAGGTGAGAGGTTACATTGCACGTGCCAGGTGGCAGACGTACATAGTGGGAGCTGGCATGTGTGTGCATGTGTCTCCTGTTCAGGATCCACCAGATGGGCGCTGACTCTGTACTGAGCATTGGACACAGCATGTTCCGTGGAAGGCTTGTGTGTGTGGGATGGTGGCACTGGATGTGCCTCCGTTGGGTGGGGGGCCATGCACAGGGCGGGTACGTCGATGATTGCGCATTGTTGGTCACGGTGGGTGCACCCACTCAGATGTGTTGCCCTGTGTTCAATTCCTATGTCCGCATGATGATGGACTGTAGATGTGGGCAGACTACACATTGGTCGATGTGCTGTCTATATGCATGTGCCTTCACACCAGGCACAGCTGCCCCTGCACATGTGACCCCTGCTGGGTCTGTGGAGCTGATGCACCTTCTGTGCGTGGGGCGGACAGCTCTCCTCACTTCCCTCATTGCGCATGTCATGACTTTGCCGCAGGTGACATGGATCATGGAGGGCCCACATGTACGCGTGGGTAGGCTACACATGATTGATCACTGGTCGCCACCCCCAGTCAGTGTTTCGAATGGGAAGGTTGTCATGCTGGTGGTATATTCGATGTGGCGGATGGGCGGGCCTAGGTGCGGGCTTACATTCCGGACATGGGGGGGTAGTTGGATTGGCGACTAGTTGCAGTACACACGGGACACGTCTCTTCCTTTCCACATCTGGGTCATCCCTTGTACTCACTGACAGTGATACAGTCATCTTCGCCCCAGCCCTCATGTCCTCCCCTCGCTCCCCCAATATGCATGTGCACCTGCGAGGCTAGCGCTTGCACAGGCAGCCCCAAGCTCGCACCAGAGAGGGCAAGGAGTGTATGTGTGGGTCCAGTTGCACGAGTGGGCTGTCTCAGGGTATGATGTGTTGCGGGACGCCGTCCACCTGCGTGGTGCCCCAAATGGAGACCCGGCCTGCATGGACTATGCATCACAGTCTTCGCCTTCCGGATCCGCCACCTGCGACACCCAGTGGCTGTGGCTGCCCTTGCGGCCATGCCGCGTCCGTCTGTGACTGATGGCCCACACATTCACTCTTTGGCCTCTCTGGGGAGGGCTCGGGGTGGTGGCGCACGCGCTTGCACTTAGTCGCAATGGCATGTGGCGTGGTTGGTATAATGGGCAATGGATGGGATGGTGCGAGCCACCTCCCGTGATGTCAGTGCTGCTCGTGCTGTGGTGCGTCCCCCTACACTTCCATTTGACTTGTGCCATGCTAGACGTTGAGGTTCTATTGCCTGCGTGATATGACCAGGAGGAGCGCGAGGAGACCTCTCACACACCATGCTCCACTGCCATCCCGTGCCCTGTATCGCCTGTGCGGATTGACTATGTTGGGGTTACACCTGGTCGACTGGGGCTGTGTGTGCCTTGTCAAGGGGCATGGCGGGCGCACAACAGGATCCAGCTTGTCCACAGAGGGTGGGCTGAGGTGCGCATGGTACCGCTTTGTACGTGTGCCCGGCTGCTGTGCACACACGTGTTCACTCCCCCCGACAGGTGTCCTCTCACAATGCCCAGGGAAGCGGTGGTGTACTGTTCATGACCCCTCCCGACACGGCGTGCTCCAACTTGGCATGTGCGCATCTACCCGTCACACCCACCCACCTGAGCACTGCGTCCATACGACTTCACATGACACATGTGTGTCTTCCACAGTTGTGCTACTCATTTGCGTTGACATCCAATACCAGTGGACTACATGGTCATGTCACGACTGCCGTGTACTTCACATACTCTCATCCTCTCTCATTCGTACTTGTGAAATGAGTCAGCGGAGACAGTTTTGGTTTCAAACATTATATTGAGTCTTCTGTCCTCTGTGATGCAGTATAGTGGACACTACTGGCAGCGGAATACATGTTGAGGATATACTGAGCATGATTGCAAATGGGATAGGGTGTGGGGTTACATGTGATTGGCTGTTGCATGTGGGATGTGGGCTTCAGAGTTACATCTGCTTGGCCAAGGCTGTGCTAATGTACATTTACGTATAGCTGCGGAGCTGCGGACTTTGACACAGACGGTATACATGTAGCCTACCAGACCGCTTGGCATCATGGGCACAGTCCATCTCAGTTCCATGTGACAGGTTTGCTGCGGTTGTTCCTCATGCACGCGTGCATGTGAGATGACATCAGGGCATGTGCTTGCGTGCATGCAGCGGCGTGCCACTTGTTGTTGCAATGTGGTGGTTACTGGACATGTCACAGTCACTGGGGTCGTGTTGTTGTTGTATGCACTTGTCGTCCATGCAAAGGTCCTGGTATGGGATTCCCGGGGCAGGGGTGGGAGGGGTGCAGCACCCACAGACTCCAGGCGACCTATTCATGTCCACTGAGCGGTGTGTGTGTCCATGGGCGCTGGATCCATGTCGTGTCCTGGTTGTTCGTGCAGTTCCGTCCATGTGGGTGCGATACACAGACCCCATGCCACTGCCTCCCACGATGCATGCGGTGTTCCTGGATGTGATGGGGAACAGTGTGCATGTCCCGGTCATATCCGATGTCATGGCGATGTCGTTGATGGTGTGGTAACAGTTGCCGGTCGTTTGGTATGGCTGTTGTGGTGGTGACTGGCCAGTCCGTGCGGAAGCTAAGCATGGGTGCGGGGTTGGACATCATAGGTCAATCGGGGAACCTGCGTTGTGGTCCGACGAATTTACAGGTTGTCAGGTATGCGATGCCGTCCAGCAGGGCTTCCATGTCATTGGTGGTGTACATGTTTGCCAGCCAATGTAGCGGATGGTGGCTGTCAAGGTGTTGTTCGTAAGTTGTCCCTTGGAGGACCATGATGGGGCATGCTGGGTGACATTCGATGTAGCTGTTCTCGATGATCCGTCGTGTGGAGGCACAGTGGTCCCATTTCAGTGCGGGTGCGATGTTGGCCACATACGCCATGCCCCCATAGGCAGAGCAGGCCCTGTCGTGTGCGTCCAGAGGGAGGAGTAGTGGTAGCAGGTCCGCCTTTAGACATGCCGGGTTGGAGAGGCATATCTCCACGGGATGCTGGTAGGGACACCTCCGACAGTAGAAGACGGGCATGACGCAGCTGAACAATGTGATGCGGTAAGTCAGTCGGTAACTTACGTTCAGCAGGGACAGGAGATCGCATCCCAATATATGTATCAGGTTGGTTTTGTACAGCTTGAGCTGTCCGGCGTAGTTGGGTAGGTGTGTTGCGGTTGCCATTTCGCAGCGGTGCGTTGTGGTGGCGTGCTCCGGCTGTGTGTGCAGTCTGCAATGTGCACGCTCCGAGGTTGCTGTGAGCTCTGTGTAGTCGTAGGGAGACAGGACTTGTGTTCTGTTGGCTTGTTTGGAGGACACGGGCCCTCATCCCACATGCTTCTCAGACAGTTCAAGGTCAGTGATGTGTGACTCCTTCCAATTAACTTGCATGTGGCCGACATGGGGGAGTGTTTTCTTCTTTCTTCCCCGTCCGTTGTGTGCTTCTGTGATATGCGCTATCTGCCCTGTGGTCGGTCTCCTCGGCATGCCTGTGTTGGTCTTTTCTTGGACAATGGCTGTATTCACCGGCTTCTTTCGTAGGGCTGTGGTTTCGGAGTTGGAATGGAAGGTCATTCAGTGCTGTCTGCTCTCCCTTGTGTGGGCGGCAGGCTGCCTTTCCGCTCTGCGTTGGGCCTTGTGTGTGAATGTTATTCTTGGGCCACCTGTTGTCGGTCCCCGGGCTCTTTGGTGTTCCGTTTTATATGTCTTGTTCATATGTGCAGGGTGGTATGGGTGTTTCAGTGTGGTACTGGCGTTCCTCTTCCCGAAGGGGCCCTGCTTCTCCTAGTTGGTGTTGCCGCCGCTGTGTGCTTCGCCATGTTTGTTACACTGGGGTGTGTCCTGCTGTTGCGTGACTTCACTGACATGTGTGCGTCGGTTGTGTGGCGTTGGGTGTTGTCCGTGAATTGGGCGTTGGGGACATGTCTGTGGCAAGCCTGTCACGTGTCATGTGCGTTCGGGGTGGGGCTGATGTGTGTGCTGCTTGGTTGTGTCCCTGTGTCTGTGTGCGACGCATGCATGGCGCTGCGGTTGGCCTCTGCGTTGTGCGCATGTGTGGCGGCGTCATCGCCGCTTTGGGGCCGTGACGGGGTTGTTGGTTCCTAGTCCCAGGTGGTGTGTACACATACGCGATGTTACGATTTGGCCTGTGTGTCATATGTGGATGCAATGGTGGATGTGTAGTGTACACGCTGGGGGGGGCTGTCCGCTTTTCCGCCCTTGCACTGTGTGCGCTGTTTGCGTGCACTTGTGTGTGTGCCTACCTGCGTCTCCGCGGTACGTTGCGTCCTTGGTGGTGCATCAGCAAGAGCATGGGGAGGGCCTGCAGTGCTGGATTCATGCTCGGGGAGCCGCTTCTTCGTTGTCCGTGCTCGGCGTCCGTGTTACCGCTTCGGTTTGTCGTACGGTATCTCTTGGCCGTGGGAGCCGTTTGTTTGCGGCATCGTAATTTATGCGCCCGGCGGGACGTGTTTTCGTCGGACGGTGTGTGTCAGTTGGGCTGCGCCGCTACGTGTACGGGCGCACTTTGATGGCGGACGGTGTTGCTGGCTTGCCGGCGGTGTTTGGCCTACTTTTCGCATCGTAATTGGGCGGGCGTGTGGACTGCTGCGTGCCGGCGGTAACTGGTGGTTTTTGCATCCGCCAGCACGGCGGTTGTGCTTCCGCCCGCCATCGTAATGACCCCCTATGTTTTTAATATTTTATATTGTTAAATGTGGTTATTAATTTATTATTAATTATTTATTATTTGGATATTAATAATTAATAATTAATTAATAATTATGTTAATTGTGTCTTTTTTTAAGAGTGTGTTGTGCGTTGATGGGGGAGTAGGGTGGGAAGTAATTTAATTTTAATAAAAGTTTAATTATTTTTTTCTATAATATTTATTTAAAGTTATTTTTTAGTGTTAATTGTGTGAACTCATTTATTAGTAATTGTTTTTAATTTGCTTGTTAATTGTTATTAGTTAATTAATTAATTGTCAATTAATTATGTTAATTTTGTCATGTTTTACAATATTGGTGGTGTCGCTTATAGGGGAATATGGTGGGAAGTAAATCATTTTTGAATAATTAATTATTTGTTAATTAATGTTAATTATTTTGCTGGAGTGGGAATACTAAATTATTCCCCTCCGCTATCCAACATTTTCCCTACTGTTGCATTTGCTAGAGTGGGAATAGTAAATTATTCCCCTCCGCTATCCAACACTTTCCCTATTGTTGCACTCGCTGGAGTGGGAATAGTAATTTTTGCCCCCTGCTATTTAACACTTTCCCTACTGTTGCACTTACTGGAGTGGGAATAGTAATTTTTACCCACCCGCTATCCAACACTTTCCCTACTGTTGCACTCGCTGGAGTGGCAATAGTAATTTTTAACCACCCGCTATCCAACACTTTCCCTACTGTTGCACTAGCTGGAGTGGGAATAGTAATTTTTACCCACCCGCTATCCAACACTTTCCCTACTGTTGCACTCCCTGGAGTGGGAATAGTAATTTTTACCCTCCTGCTATCCAACACTTTCCCTACTGTTGCACTCACTGGAGTGGGAATAGTAATTTTTACCCCTCCGCTATCCAACACTTTTCCTACTGTTACACTTGTTGGAGTGGGAATATAAATTTTTACCTCCCCGCTATCCAACACTTTCCCTACTGTTGAACTCACTAGAGTGGGAATCGTAATTTTTACCCACCCGCTATCCAACACTTTCCCTACTGTTGCACTCGCTGGAGTGGGAATAGTAATTTTCACCCACCCCCTATCCAACACTTTCCCTTCTGTTGCACTCACTGGAGTGGGAATAGTAATTTTTACCCTCCCGCTATCCAACACTTTCCCTACTGTTGCACCTACTGGAGTGGGAAAAGTAATTTATCCCCTGCGCTGTCCAACACTTTCCCTACTGTTACACTGGTTGGAGTGGGAATAGTAATTTTTACCTCCCCACTATCCACACTTATTTAAAATGTAATTAATATTTTATATATTAAAATTATAATATAATTTTTTTTATTTATGTTACAGGTGTTTGTGTATATATATTTAATTGTATTTTTTGATATAGTTCTAATATGTTATAATTAAATAAAAATATTATTTATTAATTATTTAAAAGTAAATATATATATATTAAATTGTAAATATGTATGTTTATTTTTTTAAATTAAATTTAATATTTATAATTTTTTACATTTACAAATAAATTAAAATAATTTATTTTTAAGTTAATAGTATTTTTTTCTTTATTTTACAATATTTTTTTAACATTAAAAAAACGATATATTTAACTTCGATATTTTAAAGAACGATATTTTTTTCCGATATTTTTGTACTTACCATGTTGTAGACAGGATGTTGATATTCTGGACATCGATTTTCTTGACATGATATTCTGGTAGGTCGATATTGTTGTCGTCGATATTATGTCAGTGATCCGTATAACACAAACACATTGCGCAGCAGTACACACCGAACTGATGTTGACCAAAGGTGAGTTAAGCACACATAGCAGCCTGTAGGTCTCACTTCAGTGACACATGTAAAAAGGCTTGTTGAATCCTACTGATCTCCACACAGTATGCTGCCACTACCCTCCCCCTGCTGCTTGATTCTTTGGTGGGTACCACAAGCCTGGGCTTATCCAACACGTCCTTTCCAAGGATATGTATTCCCTACACCATATGTAGCAATGCCTTTTTTTAGAAAGAGGCAGGACAGGAGGAGGAGGAAGAAGAAACAACCCAGTTATCCACTCAAACACACCATCATCACCACAACAAAGACAGAGCCAAATGCTGAGCCTCAAGACTACAATCAGCCACGGGAGCAGTTAGTTGTCAACTCGAGTGGCCACACCTTGTCCAATAAAAAACTGGAGGTTTTAATAAGTTCATGGGTTTTCTATGTTCATATATGGATGATATTGTCTCCATCAGGACAGAACTAGCTGAATTCTTCAGAAAAGTATGACTTAAATGTTTCCCCATTACTATTGACAATACAACTGTTAATGAACAGAGTACAGGATTAAATAAAATATCCACATTCATTCTGCACCACACTGTATTTCTCCTGAAATACTCACCTTATATCAGAACATCATGAAGGGCATATTGGCTGAAACTAATAACTACTGACAACCATACTTTAACCTTTCCAAAGAAGAGCTACAAATCATAAATGCTTTAGGTAATAACTCTCACATCTCTATCAAACCAGCACATAAAGGTGGTACCCTTGTCCTACTATGAACAGAAGATTACAGACAAGAACGCCTGAAACAACTGAGCAATACTACGCATTGCTGCCGGATCCAAAAGGAATTCACTAAAAGACTATAGGCTATCATTAGCAGAATGACGAACCAAACTTTGGAACAAAAATTCCCAAAGAATCTGAATTTTTAAATGCAGATAATCTGAGAACCCCCTACTTTTATGTTTTGACACAAATCCACGAAAAACCAAACAACAACACCTGGAAGACCAATAGTCTTGAATATAGGATCAGTTTTAAAACCTCTGTCACAGCTCACAGACAGGTCCCTCCAACCTTTGGTGATCAATATGCCATTTTACCTCAAAGACATGAAAGAGACACTATGCCTTCTTGATAAACTAGAGTTCGATCCCTGTGCATATGTTTTAATTGTTCTTAATTTTGAGTCCTTAAATACAGGTATACCACAGGAGGATGCTTTACAGATTATAGATGGGTTCCTATGACCGTCAGCTACAGAACACATGACCCTTATCAATTTTACCATGGAATGTGCTACAGGTGTTTCTTTATTTTGAAGATCAACTGTATCCCCAGGTGAAAGGTAGATCTATGGGTAGTACCTTCACCTCAAGTCTGGAAAATTAATACAAACATGATTTCAAGGCAACCCAGTCTACTCACCTACAAAACCTATTCACACACAGATAAAGTTATGAAAGCGTTATATTGATTTTCTGATTAAATGGGAGGATAGCAAAAACACTATACCTACTTTTTTGACTTGGCTGAACAATATGAATTCCGACCTGAGGTTCATGGGCCAATTCAGTAATGAGAACTTACCTTGTGTGGATGCTCTAATATATCCAGAGATGGAAGGCTGCCTACTGAAGTGCATAGAAAACCCAAAGATAGGAACTGCCTACTACAATATAACAACTACCAACCACGGGTATTTAAAGAGTACCTCCCTGCATGTCAGTTTTTACGAATATGTAGGAATTGTTCAGATCTGAGCACCTACAACAGCATTCCTACCCCGTACATCTCATCAAGAGAGACAAAAAACTAGCTAAGAACATCAATCACCAAGCTCTCTCGGAATCACATCCAAAAGAAATCACCCACAGGATAGTGGGCACCGCCACATACTTGAGATTTTCTAATCATTTAGGGGCCGATTCCGATTCGGGCCGGAAATCTCCCCGACCGAGCCGGACCCGGAGAGATTTCCGACCGAATCGGACCCTAGCAGTCCGACCGAACGAGTACGATGCGCACGTATGCTATCGGACTCGATTTGGTCGGACTCCCATTAAAGTCAATGGGAGCCAATGGTACGACGCGTACACGGGCTCCCATTGACTCAATGGGCACGACGCGAACAAGGGCGCCCCCTACAGCGTGTTCGCGTCGATGCGGGTCGCACCGTACATGCACGTGTAGGGGGGACCCATGGGTCCCCCCTGTGTGCGACTCACACGCCTACGCTTCGAGGGGGGTCCGACACGGACCCCCAAAGTGCGGCTCCGACAGCTCCTTGGAGCCGGGCTGCGCGAGTCGGTCGGAGCGGTCGAGGTGCGCATCGTACTTACCCGGCCGGGGAACGTCTCCATTGCGCGGTGCGCGTCGTCCCCATGCGAGTCGGTTGGAGCGGTCGGGTCCTGCGAACGAGTCGGTCGGAGATTTCGCGAGCGCACGCATCGTACTCGCTCGCCCGGATGCACGTACGACTCAGTCGGGAAATAGGGCTCCGAATCGGATCCGGTTAAGCCGAATCCGATTCGGTGCCCTACCGGCCGAGATCGGAATCGGCCCCTAAGACAAAAAAGACACTGGCACATTTTGAACTAAGAAATAGTATCTTTTTCTAAACCACTCTTTGCATTTGTGGGCCTTCTGTCCTGTCTGGTGGGTTTGTTAAATGTATAGGCGGTGGTTGAGAAAAACAAGACCGGTGTTGTGGAGTGTTTTGTAGGCATGAGTGAGTAGCTTGAACTTACAACTCTCCTGGACTGGTTGCCAATGGAGATTGTTGCGGTGTGGAGAGATGTGGTTATTTCGACGGATGTTCAGGATGAGTGTGGCAGTGGCGTTCACAGTGGTTTGGAGTCGGCGTACGACATGGGCTGGTATCCCGAAGTAGAGGGAGTTTCCATAATCAGGTCTACTTGTGATAAGAGCTGGGGTGACCGTTTGTCTGGTGTTCAGTGAGCTCCACTAGAAAATCTTACATAGCATTCGAGGGATGTGGAAGCATGATGAGGAAACGGCATTGATCTGTCTGCTCATGGAGAGGTTGGTGTCCAGGATGATCCAAAGGTTCTTGGCATAGTCCACATGGGTTGGTGAGGGGCCAAGTTTGGAGTGCCACCAAGAGGCATCCCAGAGGGAGTGGTTGTTGCCGAAGAATAGGAATTCAGTTTTGTCTGTGTTGGACTGGAGGCAGTTTTTCATCCAAGCAGCGATGTTGCTAATGCAGTTGGCAAAGTTTGCTTTAGCATGCAGGTTGAGTTGGTAAGGGAGAGGATGAGCTGTGTGTCATCGGCCTAGGATACTATGTTGATGTTGTGGGCTCTGACGATGTCTGCAAAGGGCATCATGTAGACATTGAAGAGTGTTGGGCTGAGCTACCATCCTTGAGGGACTCCACAGATGATTTTCTTGGGTTCTGAGCTGTAGGGGTGAAGTCTAACTCATTGAGTTCTGTCTGTGAAGAAGGAGGATATATACATGAGGGCTGGTCCGCATACACCCAAGTGCTGAAGCTTTCTGATGAGTGACTTGTGGGAGACCATATCGAAAGCTGCCTAGAGGTAGATGAGTGAGTGCGGCCATTTCTCCGAAGTCGAGGATACTTTTGATGTCATTATTGGCTGCAAAGAGGGCTGTCTCTGTGCTGTGGCTGGTGTGAAAACCTGATTGAGAGCTGTCTTGAAGTTGATGGAGTTCTAGGTGGTCTGCGAGTTGGGTATTGATGGCTTTCTCCATGACTTTAGCAGGAAAAGGTAGGAGCGAGATAAGTCTGTATCTGCTGAGGGTGTTGGGGTCCGATGTTGGTTTCTTCAATAAGGCATTTACTTCTGCATTTTTCCAGCAAGACGGGAAGGTGGCGATGGTTATGGAGGTGTTGATGATAACAGTGAGCACGGTGGAGATGGTGGTTCTTCCAAGGTTGTGAATGAAATGACGGCATAGGTCTGAGAGGGCTCCTGAGCAGATGGTATTCATCAGAGCAGATGTTTCTTCATTCAAGAGGGACTTCCAGCTGCTTAGTTGCTGCTTGGTGATGAAGGAGGTGTCTGGCTGGTCAGGGAAGTTCGTATCGGTATGATGTGGGTCGAATGTGTTGTAGATCTTGGCAATCTTCTATTCAAAGAAGTTTGAGAGGTCATTGCAGAGTGCTTGGGATGGGATGATGTCATTGTTGGCAGCTGCAGGATTGGAGAACTCCTTGATGATGGTGAAGAGTTCTTTGCCATTGTTGGAGCTGGCTTTGAGTCTGAGAGTTAGGGCCTTTTTCTTTGCGTCTCATAGTTGTTGGTGGTAGAGGTTGTGGGCGGCTTTCTATGTGGATTTTGCGGTGTGTTTTTGTCGAGGTTCCATTTTCTCTTAAGTTGTTTGCAGTGGCACTTGGACTCTCTGAGGTCATTCGTGTACCAGCTGGGTCGTATGTTGTTTTTGTAGGTCTTGTTTCTGATGGGACCCGTGCGGTTGGCGCAGTCGGTGAGCCATATATTGAAGAGCTTGGTGTTGACATAGAGGTTCCCGGTGTGGTTGGGTGGGCATTCCTCTAATGTCTTGGTCCTGTTTTCTTTGGATATTTTACACCAGTGTCTTTATGGTGCTTTGGGTTTTTCTGGTGGGGTGGTCTGGTGGGCGGGTATCTTGAAATGTAAGATGTAGTGGTCAGACCATGTGAGCAGGGTTTTGTGGGTGGTGGTGATCCTTTCGTTGGAGGAAAAATTAGGGTGTGGCCTGCTGTGTGGTTTGGTCCTTGGATGAGCTGGGTGAGTCCAAGGTTGCTGATGCTGTCAAGGATGGCCGTGGAGTTAGGGTCTGTGGTGTCTTCCAGGTGGAAATTAAGGTCCCTAAGGAGGATGTAGTTGGTTAATCTGATGGAGAGGGGAGTGATGAAGTCTGCGATGTGGTTGCAGAATTCTACTCAGGGGCCCGAGGGATGGTAGGCGAGGGTTCCCTTAGAGTGGTGTTGTACTTCGAATGTATTTTGAAATGGAGGTGTTCCATGATGTTGGTGTCAGAGTCTGTGGAGGTGACACAGTCAATCGTGTTTTTGTAGATGATTGCAAATCCTCTGCCTGGTTTGTAGGTTCGGTCCTGGTGTATGATTTTGTAGGTGGGCGGGATTGCTGCTGCAATGTCTGGGCTGGAGGCTGGGTTGAGCCATGTTTCGGTCATGAAGAGAAGGTCGGTGTGTTGCTGTTGAGGAGGTCCTAGATTTCGGTGGAGTTTTTCCTAAGGGATCGGAAGTTGAGGAGCATGGCAGACAATTGGTGTGGAGTGGTGATGGTGGTGGCATGCGTTGAATGTTGGCGTCTGAGGTGTCACAGGTGAAATCGCAATGGGTGTAGGAGAAAGATCCTACTGTGGTGCTGGGGATGCACAGCAGCAGCGTGTTTGCCAGTGTATGTTGCTGAGGTTGCGGAGGATGGCAGAGGAGTAGTGGTAGCGTATGTTGGCTCTGGTGGTAGCTGCAGCTGTGTTTCTGGTGTTACGTTGGATGGTCATCAGGCCATGGTTTCTGGCGCGGGGCATGGTCCAGGTGCAGATGGGCACAGACAGGTCTGCCAGTGGCATACCAGCGGCGCGCCCACTGCACGCATCTACTGCGAGGTTGCGCTGCAGTCTGCATTAGGTAGGTCCTGTGGTGGGCAGCGCTTCCCAGGTGGGAAAACCTGGGCATCGGCGGTGTCACTTGGTCAAAAGGCGGCAACTAGATCAGGCTGGAACAAGCAGGACCTGGAGGCCACTGGCAAGCTGGGTGCCCAGGTGCCTTCTAATGTGGTCACGCTGTGGCCTGCATTGTCACATGGCCCATGGGGACATTGTCTGCTTCTCTAAGTTAGCATGAGCACGCTGCAGACTGTCCGCTGCTTTGCGCATGTTACTACACAAGTTTATTTTGCAAATGCCTCTTTTGCCATTTTCACATGAGAACCTACCCATGTGTTCATACTCTGCAGGTTCCTGGGATTTAGTTTGAACATTGTGAGCAAGGTGGATCAACAATGACCCTTGTTATTCTGTCCTGGTCAGGCCCTAGCACCTAGACAAAACATACCGATGCAGCTGTTGTTTGGGAATACATACTTTGGTTTTATTGGAATACACAAATAGGTAGCAGACACTTGGAGAGGGACCTTTCCAGGGAGAAGAGCAAGACAGTACCTATGATGTAGATCTATCATCTATAGACTGAGGTATGGGGTCTGCAGATAACACCCAGAGATCTTCTAATATATAATCATTCTGCTTCTATACAAGGGGTGGGAGGTTAGGCTATCCTGTCTTTTTCATAATGTGTCTAATCACTTGTCTCTCTGTGAGTGAGTAGGAGAGAAAGTGAGACACCATAGCTAGTCAGTCCTGGGATCATGGGTACTAAGGTGGTAGGATGACTCAGTCCCTATGCACTTAGGTCCCATAATCCTACGCATAGTTCTGTGTTTGCGCAGAATTCCTGCAACAGCATTAAGTAGGTCCTGGGGTGGGTGGGGCTTTTGTTGGTGGTAAGAACGGTAAGCAGCAAAACCTGGGTGGAAAACCCCTGGCAGCAGCAGTGTCACTTAGTCAAAAGGCGTCAACTTGATCAGGCTGGAACAAGCAGAAACTTGGGCCACTGACAAGTGGCAAGCTGGGTGCCCAGGTGCCTACTAATGCGGTGGCACTGCGGCCTGCATTAAGTAGGTCCTGGGGTGGGTGGAGCTTCTATTGGCAGGAGGAACGGTCAGAAGGCAAACCTAGGCGGGAAAACCAGGGCCACAGCAGTGTCACTTGCTCAAAAGGTGGCAACTAGATCAGGCTGGAACAAGCAGTAGCTGGGGCCACTAACAAGTGGCAAGCGGGGTGCCCAGGTGCCTACTAATGCAGTGGCGTTACTGCCTGCATTAAGTAGGTCCTGGGGTGGGCAGGGCTTCTGTTGGTGGGAAGAACAGTGAGTGGGAAAGCCCAGGAGGGAAACCCCAGGCAGTGGTAGTGCCACTTGGCCAAAAGGTGGCAACTGGATCAGGCTGGAACAAGCAGGAACTGAAGGCTACTGGCAAGTGGCAAACTGGGTGTCCAGGTGCTACGTTGGCAGTACGTGGTTCAGTTCCTGCTGTTCCTGGAGGACAACCAGTTCATCTTGCATATATGGCTTTCACTTTTGACTCCATCCACCTTCCAGGAAACAGACCCTTCAGCTGAGTAGGATGATCGTTCTTATGTAAGAGCTAACATAATACCATGATCGCTAATATCAAGCTTCTCTTCCATCATCTCAGACACTTTGCAAGGGAAATAATATTTTCTCCTTTTAAAAATCACTATAGCTACGTGGACAGGCTCTACATCTGCAGTGGGGGATGCAGGAAAGGAGACTTAGGGCCTAATTACTAGTTTGGCAGATGGGATACTCCGTCACAAACGTGACCGATATCCAGTCCGCCAAATTACAAGTTCCATAGGACATAAAGGAATTGTAATTTGGCGGATGGGGTATCCGTCACACTTGTAATCAGACCCTTAATAATAAAAAGGGAAAATTCATCAGCAAACGTTGGACCACGTCTGGCCCAAAGAAGTTGCAAGTATGACTGTGCTGTTGACATTGAAGTTATATATCCTGGTCCTCAATCCATCAAAAGTGTGCACATCAGAGCAGCATATTGATGTTCCAATACCAAGGTACATCATAATGTTTCCAGGAGGGGTGGAAAATGCAATTTCATGACGTAAAACAAATTCGTAATGCCAATAGTTCTGGCTTTTAAGTGCATTCACAAATGCTGATTGCATGCAGTAGCATAATAAAACTCTACCCATTGACATCTCCATAGCTTGTTTGATATGAGGGTACCTGCATTTTTTGAAACATGTCTAATTAACATTCTATAATTTCAGCTTGAACTGTGTTAATGACACGATGGAATTCCGAATACGTTTCTGCATTTATTTGCACTTTGTCACCACCAATAAAAAGGCGGGCGGTAACCTGTTGCAGAATTATGTGATCTGATATTACCGACATCACTTCAAATCCGTGTCACTGGCTGAAGTGGGCTGGAATTTCGCTCTTAGGCACCTGTAATGAACCTCGCCGTGCCATCTGCACCTCCAGGCCCTCAGCTGGAGCCGTGAGTGAGGTCTAGAGGGTTCTTACAGAATAATCAACGCTGACATGAACGTGAGGGCTGGCATCACATCTGAGAGACTGCCTGACATCTTGGAAAGTATGCGTCGATAGTGAGCTGGAATGAAAAGCAGGAAATTAACTTCCAGACAGACGAGGGGGTTGAGGCCGTGAAAGGAGCTGTAATATGTATACAGAGTAAGACGCGTCTGATAAAGCATTCAGACACGATGAAGGTGAGAGGGTGGCCGCACGGGCACCTGCAGCTGTTGGAAAACCAGTGCCAGAAAATAATCAGGCTGGAGTTAACACCCCGTGCGCATTCCACAGCTGTAAGTAACATAGCAGGTCAGGCAAGTGCACTGCAACACTATGCAATCAAACGAGGCCCGCGGAGACTGCAGTTGTTTCTGACGGTATTAATGAGGTGGTGAAATCCATGTGCAGTATTTGTTGAACAGTGATCGCCAGAAGGGAAAGTGAGCTACTCGCAGCACCCCACTAGTAAAGGAACCCCAGGTCTGACGTCAGCCTTTCCATCCCACTGCCGGAAGATAAATGGACAGATTTACCAGTTTCTCTTGCAGCGCAGTGTAGCCAGTGCTTAATTTGTAAAATATTAAGGGCAGATTTACAAGTCCCTTGCGCCACTTTTGCGTCACTTTTCCCATGTTAAAAATGACGCAAAAGTGGCGCAAGGGCCTTGTAAATAAGCCCCTAGGTGTCAGGGCTTGCACCACCCATCGCCCTTGTCATTGCTGCCAAAACAGCTACTAACCATCTCTCTCGCATGTAAATGAGACAGTTTAGATTATTCCAGGTCCCCAAAGCTAAGGGAATGGCTGGGGAGGTAGGTATTAGCATTTTTAATGGATATTGTATACCTAAACAACCCTTGCTCTGCGCATCTCTAAATTAGATGAGCAGCGCCACCATGTGGTGGACTGGTCTAAGTATGGTGTTGACAATCAGGTGCCGGTGCCGAGCACCGGAACCAAATTAAGTGCCGGTGCTTAGCACCGGAAAGCTCTGGCTCAAATTAAGCACTGAGTGTAGCAGCCGCAAATGCTGCGCTGCTGCATGAGAAAGAAAGAGCACAAGAGAGCGCTGTAGTTAGGGAAATATGGGCCTAGTGCAAGAATGTCTCCGTCAGTCTAGCACAGTTTTTGTACTGGAAGGACACCATTCCAGTACAAAATACTATGCTTAGACTAACTTTAAACATTTTCCCACTCTGCATGTGTGCTGTACAGTGCAGCATGCATGCGAAGTTGGAAAATAAAGGAGGAAAAAAGCATTTCTCCTTCATAGTGCCTATCTGAAATGGGCCCTATTTTCAGAGACTAAACCATGTCTACTTTTTTAAGTAAATCGGGTTTAGCGTCATAAACCTTGGGTGGTTGAATGGGAATGCCATGCATCACCCCTGGTACGCTTCTTTGGAGCTAAGTAATGCAAAGCAGCACCTACTTTTCATAACTTTCGAGTGATTTTCCAGCGTAAAATAGGTTTTACACTGGAAAGTAAATAGGTAATAAAAGATTTAGCATTGTTTTGCATCATTTTTGTGACGCAAACACAGCATTAAAACTTAGTAAAGTAACCCCAAAGGGGCTTATTTACAAGCCCATTGCACTGCGGTGCGTCACTTTTATTGACGCATCGGGGGGTCAGTGTGCTGGCCCAAATTTACAAGGCCACGCAAAGCCACCCTGCGTGGCTTTTCATGGCATTGTAAATATGGCCCCCTTTCATGCATTACTCCTGTGTGAAAGGGGCGCTCCATGGGGGTTGCTGTGGGTGTTCCCATGCAACTCCCATGGAATCTGATACAAAACCAGATTTACAAGGTTTTGTAAACCTGGGAATGCATCAGTATCTTACGCCTCCCAGGGGAGGCATAAGAGTAGCACAACGAGGAGAAATACCTTAATTTCTCGTTGTTTTTTTGCTCTTTCTATGTGTGCTGCAGAAGGATGAAATCTCCATCAATTATTGTTTTTGTGCAGGAAGGTGTTCCTTCCTGCATAGAAAAAATAATCACCCCCGCAACGTAGTTCAAGGGTGCCTGCGTTGGCGCATGGCTGCCCATTCTGCGACAGCTTAGAGGAAAGCATAGGGATGCGTTGTTTTGCTGTAAATACGACACATCCCTGTGCTTTTAAAATGACGCACCTTGGCTCAGTAAGATGGCTTGCCGTGCTGCGTAATTTCCTTGGAGATGAGGCCCACAAGTATTGCAAACAGCAGCCACTTACGTTCTTGTTAGCCTTGTGGTTCCAGTGCTATAATTTTGCCACAGTGGATTTAAATGAAGTGGAATAATGGCATACTATTGGGATTTTTACATATCAAGACATAATGCAAAATTACTGAAATAAAGCAAATTACACCAGTGCCATTTAAATTATATTGCGATACCAAAGGGGATGATGGACGGAGCGTTAGAGCAAATCAAACACTCACCCCCAGTCAACTGATCTGGGTTTATTCCATCATCATTCTTTAGCTCACTCCACCACCCCAGTTCAGACATGGCCATATGCAAATCAGTCTGACCCTGTGCCTCATGGGAACAGTCCAGCCCGAACTGCCAAGCCATGTCTTCCCTGGACAGGAAACAAGCATCCTGGGACCGGTTTCGGGTTCAAAACCCTCATCAGCCAGGCTATCTTGAATCCAGTGGCAAAGTGAGCAAGGGACCCACGTCTGGGCATACCCTGCCAACTTAGGGCGAACAAAGCGATACCAAAGGGGATGATGGACGGAGCGTTAGAGCAAATCAAACACTCACCCCCAGTCAACTGATCTGGGTTTAATCCATCATCATTCTTTAGCTCACTCCACCACCCCAGTTCAGACATGGCCATATGCAAATCAGTCTGACCCTGTGCCTCATGGGAACAGTCCAGCCCGAACTGCCAAGCCATGTCTTCCCTGGACCGGAAACAAGCATCCTGGGACCGGTTTCGGGTTCAAAACCCTCATCAGCCAGGCTATCTTGAATCCAGTGGCAAAGTGAGCAAGGGACCCACGTCTGGGCATACCCTGCCAACTTAGGGCGAACAAGCGATACCAAAGGGGATGATGGACGGAGCGTTAGAGCAAATCAAACACCCCCAGTCAACTGATCTGGGTTTAATCCATCATCATTCTTTAGCTCACTCCACCACCCCAGTTCAGACATGGCCATATGCAAATCAGTCTGACCCTGTGCCTCATGGGAACAGTCCAGCCCGAACTGCCAAGCCATGTCTTCCCTGGACCGGAAACAAGCATCCTGGGACCGGTTTCGGGTTCAAAACCCTCATCAGCCAGGCTATCTTGAATCCAGTGGCAAAGTGAGCAAGGGACCCACGTCTGGGCATACCCTGCCAACTTAGGGCGAACAAGCGATACCAAAGGGGATGATGGACGGAGCGTTAGAGCAAATCAAACACTCACCCCCAGTCAACTGATCTGGGTTTAATCCATCATCATTCTTTAGCTCACTCCACCACCCCAGTTCAGACATGGCCATATGCAAATCAGTCTGACCCTGTGCCTCATGGGAACAGTCCAGCCCGAACTGCCAAGCCATGTCTTCCCTGGACCGGAAACAAGCATCCTGGGACCGGTTTCGGGTTCAAAACCCTCATCAGCCAGGCTATCTTGAATCCAGTGGCAAAGTGAGCAAGGGACCCACGTCTGGGCATACCCTGCCAACTTAGGGCGAACAAGCGATACCAAAGGGGATGATGGACGGAGCGTTAGAGCAAATCAAACACTCACCCCCAGTCAACTGATCTGGGTTTAATCCATCATCATTCTTTAGCTCACTCCACCACCCCAGTTCAGACATGGCCATATGCAAATCAGTCTGACCCTGTGCCTCATGGGAACAGTCCAGCCCGAACTGCCAAGCCATGTCTTCCCTGGACCGGAAACAAGCATCCTGGGACCGGTTTCGGGTTCAAAACTCTCATCAGCCAGGCTATCTTGAATCCAGTGGCAAGTTCGCCCTAAGTTGGCAGGGTATGCCCAGACGTGGGTCCCTTGCTCACTTTGCCACTGGATTCAAGATAGCCTGGCTGATGACGGCTGAATAGCCAGAAACCGGTCCCAGGATGCTTGTTTCCGGTCCAGGGAAGACATGGCTTGGCAGTTCGGGCTGGACTGTTCCCATGAGGCACAGGGTCAGACTGATTTGCCTATGGCCATGTCTGAACTGGGGTGGTGGAGTGAGCTAAAGAATGATGATGGATTAAACCCAGATCAGTTGAGTGGGGGTGAGTGTTTGATTTGCTCAAACGCTCCGTCCATCATCCCCTTTGTATCGCTTTGTTCGCCCTAAGTTGGCAGGGTATGCCCAGACGTGGGTCCCTTGCTCACTTTGCCACTGGATTCAAGCTAGCCTGGCTGATGACGGCTGAATAGCCAGAAACCGGTCCCAGGATGCTTGTTTCCGGTCCAGGGAAGACATGGCTTGGCAGTTCGGGCTGGACTGTTCCCATGAGGCACAGGGTCAGACTGATTTGCATATGGCCATGTCTGAACTGGGGTGGTGGAGTGAGCTAAAGAATGGTGATGGATTAAACCCAGATCAGTTGAGTGGGGGTGAGTGTTTGATTTGCTCAAACGCTCCGTCCATCATCCCCTTTGGTATCGCTTGTTCGCCCTAAGTTGGCAGGGTATGCCCAGACGTGGGTCCCTTGCTCACTTTGCCACTGGATTCAAGCTAGCCTGGCTGATGACGGCTGAATAGCCAGAAACCGGTCCCAGGATGCTTGTTTCCGGTCCAGGGAAGACATGGCTTGGCAGTTCGGGCTGGACTGTTCCCATGAGGCAGAGGGTCAGACTGATTTGCATATGGCCATGTCTGAACTGGGGTGGTGGAGTGAGCTAAAGAATGATGATGGATTAAACCCAGATCAGTTGAGTGGGGGTGAGTGTTTGATTTGCTCAAACGCTCCGTCCATCATCCCCTTTGGTATCGCTTTGTTCGCCCTAAGTTGGCAGGGTATGCCCAGACGTGGTCCCTTGCTCACTTTGCCACTGGATTCAAGCTAGCCTGGCTGATGACGGCTGAATAGCCAGAAACCGGTCCCAGGATGCTTGTTTCTGGTCCAGGGAAGACATGGCTTGGCAGTTCGGGCTGGACTGTTCCCATGAGGCACAGGGTCAGACTGATTTGCATATGGCCATGTCTGAACTGGGGTGGTGGAGTGAGCTAAAGAATGATGATGGATTAAACCCAGATCAGTTGAGTGGGGGTGAGTGTTTGATTTGCTCAAACGCTCCGTCCATCATCCCCTTTGGTATCGCTTTAAATTATATTGACATGCCAAAATTGCATTTCTAAAATATCCACTGCTACAATATTGTGAAGGTAACTATATCAAGGTAAGTCTAGATTTGTTATTCTTAAAACCAAATGTATGCACCTTCATAATACTTATACCTTCCAGGTACCTAGATGTGAAGTTACAAATAGTAAGCCTGTACTTATCTACACATATGTTTACAATATAGTGGTTGTCGATATTTTCACAACAATATTTAATCATGTGATATTTTTATTTCAACACATAACTGTGGTGTGAGATATTTATTGTCTGTGGTACATGCTTCATATCCTGATTTTTCAACTTGGAAATGAGGCATTGCATGCAGAATCAATATTTAACACCCTGAGTTTTACATATTTTATCTTTTTTTCCATACCTTATTCCCATATAAGTCCGGTTTGACCCGCCAAAACCTTTCATGGAAAACAGAGAGAGTGCGATAATTATCATACAACTCAGAATATTGATCTGTTCACGTGTGCACAGGAATCCAAATTTAGCCCTCAGATTGTAATCAGAAACGAGTTCTTTTGTTGCAGCCGGAACAGTATCCTGCTGTTATCAAGTAGCCCTACACATGTCTCTTTTTAGAAGTTTGCAAGTTATTTAGCTTTTGAAGTGTACACAGTTTAATAAAAACTACACATAGCTGGCGATGTTTGCTTTCACACATCCTTAGACTTAGTAAGAGATTGTAAATAAGAGTGCAGAGAGGAGAGCAGTCGGATGAAGAGCAAAATACTGTAGCAAATCTAACCTACACATTGAACTTTATGCACTGACGTGGAAGCCATGAATATAACATTTTATTGCTTAAAGTCTAACGCCAACCGAACCGAATTCTAGTCCAATTATTTTTTGTGAAGGGACATTACACAAATGAAACAAACCACACGTCAAATATATATATATATATATATATATATATATATATATATATATATATTCACTGAAAAAACCATAGGTTTTAGGGACAGTTATAGTTAGTTGGACATTGCACTCGTACAAAACCCGTGAAATTCCCCCGTTATAGTTAGTCCAGCTAACTATAACTCGCGCCCCGCAATGCACTGCTGATGACGTCACATATTACATCACTCATGACATGGTCAGTGACATCACTGATGACATCACTGATGACATCTCAAATGACATCACTGATGACATCATCCAGTGACTGTGTGTTTCTGTAAAGTTTAAATATTTTTAATATATATAGGAAAAGACGAATTGAAGAATGAGTGGGTGTGTAAGTGTCTGTATGGATGATTTAGTAGGTGCGTGACTGACTCTATAAGTGAGTGATTTAACGTATCTTACTGAATGCATGGGTTAGTGACTAAACTGGGTGAATGTCTGTATCCGTCTGTCTGTTGCTGTGTAAGTGGCTGCATGTGTTTGTGAATAGCTACATGAGTGTCTATATGAGTTATTGAATGCTTGTCTGAGTATCTGTATGGGTGCCTGAGTGTTTGTGTGGGAGGGGTGTGTGCAACTCTGTGCATAGATGTGTGAGTGGGTGATTCACTGGGTGGATGGTTTCAAGAGTGCATCTGTGATAGACTGTATGGGTGGGTAAGTGTGTGTAAGAGTGTGTTAGTGAGTGAATGTATGTCCCAGTGGTACATGTGTGAGTAACTACATATGTGAAAGGCAGTATATATGTGTGTTGGAGTATATAAATAGCTATAAGCGAGAGTGAGTGATTGTGATAGTGGCTGTATGGATGAGTGTGTGCTTGTATCAGTGATTGTATAAGAGCGTAAGAATGTGCTACTATTTGTATGAGTAAGTGAGCTGGTGTGTGTATAACTGTATAGGTGAGTAAATGGTAGTGTGTTTAATTATTTGCATGACTGACTAGGTGTGTGAGTACCTCTATGGATGAGTGGCGGTGTTTGAGTGTCTATATAGGAGTATGAGTGCATATGATAGTCCTGTACTGAGTGACCGTAAGTATGAGTGACTGTACGGGTGAGTGAGTGGATGTGTGCGTAGACCTAAGAATCAGTGAGTGGGTATGTAGTTATTGGTGTTGGAGTGTCTATGGTTTTGCGAATGGCAGTCTGTAATTTAGAGTGGGTGTATCAAAGGTTATATTGGGGTGTGAGGAGGTGCATCAGATTATCACGTGGATGATGTCATCAGTGATGTCATTTGAGATGTCATCAGTGATGTCATCAGTGATGTCACTGACCATGTCATGAGTGATGTAATATGTGACGTCATCAGCAGTGCATTGCGGGGCGCGAGTTATAGTTAGCTGGACTAACTATAACGGGGAATTTCACGGGTTTTGTACGAGTGCAATGTCCAACTAACTATAAATGTCCCTAAAACCTATGGTTTTTTCAGTGAATTTCAAAGGTTTTTTAAATGCTAATTTGTAACTATAACGTCCCTGAAACCTATGGTTTTTTCAGTGAATTTCAAAGGTTTTTTAAATGCTAATTTGTAACTATAACATGTCTGAAACCTACGGTTTTTTCAGTGAATTTCAAAGGTTTTGTAAATGACAATTTTTAAATGTATTAATTGTTATATAAATTTTTTCATACTGATTTCCAAATTTTTTAGAAACAATTTTTTTTAAATATTTTATTTTTTAAATTACATTGTAATTACATTATACATTACATTACAAAACATACTTTCTCAGAATGAATTACTTTAGTTTAAATACTTTGCACATAGGCAATAGACTTTTAAGTACAGTAGTTACAGTTGTTGCAATGGGCAACACATTTTCAAACACAATGCAACATTCAGCTCAATGTGAATTTCTAGTTAAATGCAATTAGTTACTTTATGGATTACTTTTCTAACCACAGGACTGGATCCTAGATTCAGTCCTGGGACATCTCCTGTAAACAGTTGAGTAAAAGCGTTTTGGTTACAGTCGTGATTTTTAAGGAATATTATTGTACTTTAAAAGTTCACACAGAAACTTTTTCTCATAGAATCACCAATGTTATCCTATGGAAGGAAATTCACTTAGAAGTTAAAAACTGTTATCGTTACTTTTTCTTACTCAGTGTTGGATCCTGGATCCAGCACTGGTGCATCTCCTGTAAACAGTTGAAAGAATGCGTTTAAGTCATACAGGCGATTTTTTAGGAATATTTGTAGTTTGTGAAAATCGACACTTTGAAACTTTTCTGCTGAAAACCAGACAATGGATTCCTATGGAAGAAAATATAAGTTACTGGTAAGTACGGTTAAAATTACTTTTCAGGGTCAGTGCTGGGCTAAAAGATGCAGCACTGGGTTCTCTCCTGATAACAGGTGAGTAAATTGGAATTCGTACTTTGGTTGATTTTAGAGGAATATTATAAAGTTCCAAAACTCCACACTTAGAAGAATTTCCAAGTGAAACCAGTCAATGTTAGCCTATGGAAGGAAATTCAAGTTACTGGTAAGTACGGTTAAAATTACTTTTCAGGATTAGTACTGGGCTGAAAGATACAGCACTGAGGTCTCTCCTGATAACAGGTGAGTAAATCGGAATTCGTATTTCGGCTGATTTTAGAGGAATATTTTAAAGTTCCAAAACTCCACACTTAGAAGAATTTCCAAGTGAAAACAGTCAATGTTAGCCTATAGAAGGAAATTCAAGTTACTGGTAAGTACGGTTAAAATTACTTTTCAGGACCAGTACTGGGCTGAAAGATACAGCACTGAGGTCTCTCCTTATAACAGGTGAGTAAATCGGAATTCGTATTTCGGCTGACTTTAGAGGAATATTTGTATGTTTCAAAAATCAACACTTAGAAACTTTTTCAACAAAAAGCAGGCAATGATATCCTATGGAAGGAAATTCAAGTTACTGGTAAGTACGGTTAAAATTACTTTTCAGGACCAGTACTGGGCTGAAAGATGCAGCACTGAGGTCTCTCCTTATAACAGGTGAGTAAATAGGAATTCGTATTTCGGATGATTTTAGAAGAATATTTGCACAATGGTGAAGGGAGGGGCGGGGCCTGAGGTGACATCTGTGCAAACGCGCCCGAGGCGCGTTTTAAGTTGGGGGATTAAGTCCCCTTGAATCCTGAGGGTCCCTAGGGGCCAACTAGCCCACCAGGAACCTCCAATATGCGCCAGGGGCTGCGTTGCAGAGACGTGTAGAGAGGCCACAACCCTTTACACCTCTCTGCAACGCAGCTCTGTGCGCTTTCTGGATGTACCTGTTGGGCTAGTTGGCCTCAGGGACCCTCAGGATTGAAGGGATTTAATTCCCCATCTTAAAACGCGCCACGGGCCTGTTTGCACACATGTCACCTGAAGCCCCGCCCTCCCTTCACCACTGTGCAAACGCGCCCTGTGGCGCGTTTTAGGTTGGGGAATTAAGTCCCCTTGAATCCTGAGGGTCCCCGGAGTCCAACTAGCCCACCATATACCTCCAAAAAGCACCACAGAGCTGCGTTGCAGAGAGGTGTAAAAGGGGCGTGGCCTCTGTACACCTCTCTGCAAGGCAGCCCCTGGTGCATACTGGAGGTTCCTGGTGGGCTAGTTGGCCCCAGAGACCCCCAGTATTCAAGGGGAATTCGTTCCCCCTCTGCAAACGCGCCAGGGCGTGTTTGCAGAGTGGTGAAGGAAGGGCGGGGCCTGCGGGCCCGATCGTTTAAAAAAAAAAAAAAATGTTGTCCCCTGAAGGGGGCTCTGTGGCCCCCTTCCTTTTTCCAGTTTTTATGCCCTGGGGACCCCATCCCCCAGGGCCTTACCCCTTTTTTAATTACAAATTTAAAAAAAACGGGAAGGGGCCGCGTGGCCCCCTTCCCTGGGCCTGTATTGGCCCCGGGGACCCCATCCCCCGGGGCATGGCCTCGATTTTTTTTTTTTTCGTAGGGAGGGGGGCTGCGTGGCCCCCCTCCTCAGGCCATTTAAGGCCCCGGGGACCCCATCCCCCGGGGCCGGCCTTTCCGTTTTTTTTTTACTTTTTAATTTTTATTTTTTGGGGAGGGGGCAGCGTGGCCCCCTCCCGGGCCACTACTTGCCCCGGGGACCCCATCCCCGGGGCTGGCCCTCTCGTTGGGGACTGTGGGGGGTCCCCAATCCCCCACAGTCCCGCCGGCTCCCCGTGTCCTACGGGAGCCGGCATTGCTTTACACATGGGGAGCAGCTAACATGCTGCTCCCCATGTGGAAAGCAATCGGCTTTGGATATTGGAAGAGAGAGCAGGTTTCCTGCTCTCTCTTCCAATATCCAAAGCAGTTTGCAATGACAGGACGGGAGCCGCGAGGCTCCCGTCCTGTCATTGCAAACAGCAGTGTCCCGGGGTAGGCACCCCGGAACACTGCAGGAGCCGACCCTGGGGGTGGTGGTCCCCAGGGCCATCAAGGGCTCCAGGAGGGGGGCCGCGCGGCCCCCCTCCCATTCAGTTCACAGCCCCGGGGAGGTGGTGGTCCCCGGGGCTCTGAGGGTCCGTAACGGACCCCCATATTTAAATGTTTAGTGCCCCGGGAGGTGGCGGTCCCGGGGCGTGTGGGGGCTGGAGCCCCCCACACAGGTTTTTTAATTAATAAAAAAAAGCCCGGGGAGGTGGTGGTCCCCGGGGCTGCGGGAGGGCTCAGAGCCCTCCCGCACCATTTTAAAAAGCCCCGGGGGTGGCGGTCCCCTGGGCTTGGGGGCCCTTTGAGGCCCCCACACGTTAAATTATCCCCCCACCATGCCCCCGGGACTTGGGCCACCCGGGGCAAATACTATCGAAGCGCGGGAGACCGCGCTCGATTTTTTTCGGCAGGATTCGCGCACCCTGAGCGCATCCTGCCGATTTTTTAAAAAAAGAATTTTTTTTTTGCCAGGGGTCCTTGTGGGACCCCTGAGCAAACCTAGGGGGTCAGGGTGTTTCTACCCTGCCCCCTTTGTGCGCTTTGCGCACTTGTTTCTGTCCCTCGGTTCTACCGAGGGACAAAATGGCTGCCAACATTTCCTGAATCGGAATGTTGACAGCCAGCTGACAGCCAATTAACATGCAGCTCGTGATCGGGAGGGTACGCGGACCCTACTCGGCCATAGATATCACTATCTTTTTACTTTTGATTTTCTCAGCAACTACTGAACGGATTTACACCATTTAACAAAAGGGTTCTTTCTGAACCAAGAACTACCTCTTTGCCAAATTTGGTGTAATTCCGTTCAGCAGTTCGGGCTGTAGCCGTGTCTAAAGTTTCCTATGGAAAATTGCATGGGGAAAACGCGTTTTGGGACCCCCTTTTTCTCGGCCCCCGCTTGACGAATCCCCCCGAGACTTTCAGGGTAGGAGCGGACCGGAGCGGGCCACAAAGTTTGAAAATTTTGCGAAGATACGTCAACCGGCAAGAGAGTTATTTCAAATAGAATGTCGCGGATTTCCTATGGATAATAGGTTGTAACTATAACTATCTACTGGCGACCGCCAGTAGATAATATATATATATAGCTATTCTCTGACAGGCTCGGGCCTGTCACAAAATACAAAGCACCTTTGCTTCACAAACGGCAAAAAAGGAGAACATTCAAATAAACCATAATTATAAATCAATTTGCTGAGGCATTTAGAAAGCAATTCAATTCTTGGTCCAGGCCATTCCAGCTAATTCACTCAATCTAAATTTGAAGTGAAACATAATTCTAAGTATTGGTGTTCCAAATAAGTTTACCAAAGCCTTTTTCCCTCTGGTAAATCTACAAAATAATTTTAGATTTTATTTAACAAAGCAAATGTAATTTAATGTTTAGAGGCTTATTTGTAAATTCATAAGAGGTAAAAGAACGTGAAAGATGTAAGTCAAACACTGTAAGGATGAGAAACACCAAACATACCTGACCTAATTTACCCCATTGTTATTCTAAATTTGTGAGATTGTGGTTTTAGTATTTCTCCCACACTCTGGCTGAAGGACGTTAGCAGCATTAGCTTTACATTTTTCGCTTTAGATCAGGATTTGTGTAATTTGGAGTTCATTAGTTTTTTGTCTTCAACCCCATTAACACGTGCAATGAGCACACTTGACCAATTCCCTTCACTTTTGCTGTCTCCACCGATTAGTGATATTTCTTTTGCTCTTCATTGTTTTAAAATTGTGTTATTGCTTCGTTCGCAATCATTTCTATTGCATTTTCTTTCATTTTGATCCTTTTTTACATTGTTGTAAACAATTTTCTTAGGCTTTTAATTCAAAGCTTTTAAAAAAAAAATATATATTAAATTAATCATAACACCTTATTCCTTTACAATGTCAATTGCCATACCACTGACATTCCAGGAAAAGTTGTTGACCCATCACAAAAATGACAATTTAAGTCTCAAACAATTTTTGAAGGTTCTTGGTACAGCTGCTATTAGATGGGTCTTTGAACTGCAGATTTTAAGTATCATGTAGAGCCCCTAAAGGGCAACTGAAGTTGCTTCACACAAAGAAATAACATTGATGTACCTAATTGCCTTCAAAGAGATGAAGCCACTTATAAAGAGAAGCAACAAACAGGCTCTTTCTCTTACCAAAAGTCTGCAACATAAAAATGAAAAAGAATGTGGGCAAGAATGCATCCATATTATAAGCCATTTCCGTATCTACTCTAGGTTTGAGCTACTGCTGAGTCCTCTTGTCGTGTAGTTCCTAGGAATCCCCAGGACCTTCATGTTTTGGATGACCTAAACTGAGGGCTTGGTGTCCAAACCGATTCCAGACGCCCCCACAGGATACGTCAACCGTTAGACCAGCTAGCTCTACAGTGCCACTACACCCCCCTGTATATTACAGTTGTGTAGGTAGTTTCTGGCAACCACTGAACATGACAACCCTGATTCCTCAGGGATCGTGGAAAACAGTACAGTAATTTTCGCTCAGTCACTCATGCTTACTTATTCTCAGAAAATGCACAAGATGGCGGTTAGGACGTTTCAATAAGTATTTAATGGTCCAGCGTCAGTGTTGTGTAAAACATATTTGCTGCGACAATTAGGAGACAGAAGCATATGAAAGAAATCACAAGTACTAATATAGTAAACAGTAGATACATTTCTACCATAGTGCTAAGAAGATGAACATTTGCAGTTCAGATAAGACAGTAGCACTTGCCTACTCCTATAATGAGCGCTCTACGTAATTTGCGTAAATGTACCTAGCCTAGATATGTAGGTGTAGCATGTATATGTGTGTATATATATATATATATATATATATATATATATATATATGTATATAGCCAAGAATCCCCTAGGGAAGAACCAACCCCCTCACCTGATGGTAGAGAATAAAGGACCCTGTCTCTGCTCCGAGGATGACACCCCGCAAGGGATGTCAGAAAGCTGCGTGTCAAAGATTCAGCATGCAGGACCCTGTGTCAGCGTGAAAGGAATTCTCCTCTAATTTGTAGGGAGGAATAAGGGTTTTATATACTAGAGTGGTCACTCCAGGGTTTCTTCTAGAATCGATATGTTTTGAAAACAATCATAAATGTTTTTCTAATACAATGCGATCATGCACAGGGGGCTTGTTGGCCAAGGATAAAAAAGGCGGTGACCCTTATACTGACTAATTATGCAGTGCTTGAGGACATGTTTATGTACGTCAGGTACAGGGATTATGATAAAATACTAAGGGCTCGATTCTGATGCGGGTTGGAAAAGCTTCCCGACCGAGGGGCTGATTCTGATGCGGTTAGGAAGGCCTCCTAACGGCATTTGCTCCTTCCAAATCGGATCGGGAACGTGTCTTCCCGACCGAGGGCCCAATTCTGATGCGGTTAGGAACAAATGTTCCCATTGAAGTCAATGGGAGTTCAACCAAATCGTATCTGGAAGCATCCGGATACATCCTACTCCGCCGGTCGGACTTTCCCGATCCGAGTGGGTCGGACACCATTTCCCAACCGATTCGGTCGGGAAGCTTTTCCAACCCGCATCAGAATCGGCCCCTCAGAGCCTGGTGTCGAAGAGAGAGAAGCAAAGTACTAGGTAAAAGGTCACCTATTCAGAACCGTTATTGTCATGTGGATGGGACAATGTATGTAAAAAGGGGGCATACATGACAGGACTATCCTAAAGGACATGACACCCACTCCTCATCAAAAGGTCAACAGGGTCAGCTAGCTAATAATAAAGCTAAGGCCATTAAAAAGCATAAAAAATATTCATAATTAAAATACTAAAAGCACTTTACGAAGCTGTTAAAAATGTCCATAAAAGAAAAGCAATTTTCCCTAAAAAGCGTACAAAAGGTCCTCTAAACTTGTATATGTGGATATTATTAAACTGAGCACTTTGAAAGCCATTATGCTCAGTTAGAGCAGAGAAGGAGAAAAATAAAACAATGTCAGTTTCGACCTTCAATTTGGTAAATGTTTTTAAAAATTGCCGAATAGTTCCCAGCACAGGGAAGGCCAGATTGTTTATGGATCCTGTGCTGAAGACTCAACATCACTGAACATTGCATCCGCAGGTGGCAATTCCTCCAGCACTTCCAATATCATGTTGAGTGAGCAAAGATGGTCATCTCTGGTTCCCACAGCAGCCGCCTGGGAAGAATTTATGCCTGCACGCCTGGAACCGCTGCCTGTACCTCTGGAGCAGAGCCGATTTCCCTTCCAACAGGAGCAGAAGCATCCCTTGGAGGCTCTAAAAATGCCATCATCAACATGGGAATACGCTGTGGACAGCTGTACACGTGGGCATGCAAGGGCTCCAGGAGCACATCTATGTCTGGCGGCGCAACTGATGGAAGTGTAAGGCACAGGTCCAACATGCATCCAAATTCGCAGAAGAGGCAGCGGAACACAGGCAGGACACAGTCTAGCCAGACCGGTCTAAAAGACAGGAACCAATGCTCACTCAGTTCTCGAAGCCGAGGCGTACCCAGGTAGAACACTATACGCTCACGACAACGTCGTTCCAGCAGTGTTCTCTCCATGACTTGAGGGACTGAGGCATCCATTGCGAATCAATAGGATTAAAATCAGAATTCCTGCCACTAATAGTAGGACCAGAGGAAGCCCTCCAAAACCGCTTCAAAGTACGGAGTGTATGAAAGCTCCGTGAAGCGAGACCTCCTTGCACACTAAAGACCCACTTAAAGCCTTCTGAATGTCTGTACCACTAAAGAAAACTTCAGTGTCCTTATTTCTACATCTATATCTGTACGGCAACTCCCAGGTTTCCAGTATGTACCCTTCACCCAACGCTCTATACCTGCCTACCTGGTGGTATCTAAGGCAGTATTGGAACTGGAATGTCGTGATTGGCAGCGTGATATAGCCATGAATTAACCATTCCGTAGATGGTGACTCTGCTACTGTAAAAGGTAACTTCTCTAATTTTTCAATGAGCAGCATGGTGTACTTCGCATCTCTCCGTGCCATGGTCTTTTGTATGTCGGTAACTTCATAAGCCGAAAACAGACTTGTACCGTTAATGTACCGCCATGGCACGTGGCCAGAATGCAATGATTGTAGTGTCCAGCTTAAAAGCATAATGGAGCGCAATTGAAATTGCCATGTTGTAGAATAGACAAATCTTGTTCCATTAGGTCAATTGCCGAGGACACAATGTTACCCAGTGAAAAAATACGTGAAGAAAGTGTGGCCATTCCATTGTCTACCACAGCTAAGGCCTTCTTTAGGTTAATTCTATCAATCTCAAGTAATCTCTCAGCAGCTTCCAGTTGGGAGACTTTCCACAGTTCATTGTAGATGGCATATAAGAAGCGGTTTTTACGCTGTTTCTTGGAACCTAGCAAGAAATCCCTAAGATCCATCTTATCAGACAGAAGGGACAAGTGTTGTTTCACTTGTAATAGTGTTGAGGTTTTTAGCCATTCTAGGCATAACTTCCCAACACTATAAGAAGTCACTATCTCTGGGTCGTCGGTGTGTACATAACATGGGTCAGGCCTATGGATACTAAACCCTCCGGTGGTACCCTTGAATCTTAATTGACACCTATTTGTGTCGATCGGCCAGACCAACCATCCCTTCCAATTGGGAGCTGATGAATTGTACGTCACATTTTGTATCATTGTACCCAGTACCTCCTCACTTATCAGTGTATCATTCGATATACCTTCAATAGGTGTGGGCGAGGGAATGCGTGGTGTTTTTAGGTCTTTGACTTTTGCAAACGTGTAGCAGGTAGGCGGTTGCACTGTTCTGTTCAGGAAGATTATCTGTAATGGTTTGAGGCAAGCTCTAAATAAAGCCTCAGATCTCTGAACCTGCAATTCTTTTGTCCCCAAGATGGATTTTGTGTCTATTGTGTCCCTCCAATAGTTGAAACCTTGTATAGACAGTTGGGAGATATGTCAGCATCATTTTCTTCACAGTTGCATTCGTTTGCACAAGCATATAGTAGTATGACGTTGGGTTTGATGTATTGAACCCTGAAAAGTGTGCAAATTTCTGTGCAAATGTGGCAGAACTACCTTTCGGTGGTGTTAGGTAATGTTCCCATTGATGGTAAGTGTTAACAGTGCGTGGGACACTAGCTTTGTGCAAACAGGTGATGACCATAATGCTGGTAACAGTACATGGTACCAAAATCAAGTGTATCTTCATACAATTCCCTGTAAGAAAATGCAGCAGGTTGTTCTAAATCTGAGAGCATAGTATTTACAGTTTCAATGTCCCAATCACCATAGAGTGTACTCGGGGTAATAAAATCATTCAATGAAATTTTAAATGCATGTGAAATTTTCAAATGTTCAGCAGGACCAAATACATCATATGAAACCCTATCCCAAACTATACCATCCGGTACTGGAACTGCTGTAATGTTCACTAGGGACAGGTCCCTCTGTTTATGGTGTGATGATGTATGAGGTTTCAAGACCAAGTTCACAGATTGTACTGCAGAGCGATGTGGGAGGTAATGTCCATTCAGTAGTAGGAAAGACAGTTACTATACCAATCCAAATTATCAGGAACAGGATCCCTAATGCAAACCAAAGATGCAACCAAAGGGACACAAAGTAAGTCTTTTTCAGCCAAAGATAGAATTGTCGAAATCTTTCTTTTTTTGGAAATGGGTGGCGTTTGCTCAGGTTCACTTGGATCTGAAGAAAAGTCATCGAAGTTGATGAAGTAGCCTGTTGCAGTTCGATCTATCTTTGGTAGCTCTGCAGGGTTTGTAGAACTGGCAGGTGTCTCTTGTGAAGGCACATTGATGTTGATGTCATTTTTGGGCCGAATTGCAATTTGCATTTCAGTAGTATTTGGATGTTGTTCAAGTTCATCTGGTATAATTTGTACTCCGTTATTTGACACTCCTGCATTTTGCGCAGGGGAGTCTTGAAATGTTATTAATCTTTCCATCTGAACTTCCTGTATAGTAGCAAGAGGAGATTTGTGGCTACTCAGGATTCCACGCGGTCTACTGTTGAGAATCGGCCACATAGTGTGGTTTGATCAGATCAATGGAGATGAATCTTCTTTCTTTTTTGCCGGCAAGAGGCAGAAGAAGTACTGTTCTTGTTCCTTTGACTGCCAGGACAGGAACGGGTGCTCTGTAAGATGGCCCAAACTCCTTCTTGGCCACGATCTTTTCTCTGACCAGGTCCCCAATCTTCGGGACACAGGCAGCTCTTTCCGGAACCCTTTTCGCTTCCCCAGTGGCGGTGCGTTTTGCTTGGATGTTGCTTTGTAATGCCCGGAATTCATTGAGTTCCTGCAAAACAGCCAAACGATCATTCAATTCAAATGGTTTTACATTCGCCACTGTGCTGGCACAATCGGGGTCAGGTACCCACATTCTTGTCCCAAACAGAATCTCATAGGGGGTACGTCCTCCCAAGGATTTTCTTGGCATGTTGTTAAGTGCCCTCTGGACCCCATACAGGTGATTGACCCAACTGCCGCCCGCACCTAATACCCATGCTGTTAACGATTGCTTTAGGTCCTCTCCATCACTGAATTTCCCTCGGGATGGTAGGGGAAGAGTACTGCAAGGCCACGCCCACACTTTTTATGGCTTCCTTGTAAGCCCGAGAGCTAAACGCAGGGCCACGGTCGGAGTGTAACATGCCAATTGCAGATGTTCTGATGAGGACTTGCGAATCCTTTATAACAGTTCGTCGAACGCTGAGGCCAAACCCATAGCAATCTAGAGCAAGAATCCACTGCCAACAAGATGTACTTGTAGGCCCCATCTGAATTTAAGGGGCCACAGTGGTCCAAATAGACACATGTGAGAGGTCTGTCTGAAATGAGTAATGGTGTTTGCAGTGGCCATACTACGGTTGAACCTTTCATCAGCTGGCAGATGTCGCCCTTTAGGACATAACCCTTGGTTTGCTTAGACAAACCTGGCCACCAGTATCGTCGCTTCAGTAATTAAATTGTTGCAGTGACTCCTGCGTGTGCTGAGCCCAGTCCCTTGAGTGCAGCTAGAATTAAACCTAATCTGCATTCCATGTTTTGTATAACTCTATAACCCACTCCTGGAATTTGAGCATACTGTGTATTTTGCGCATCTAATTTATAGGAGTACTTGAGTGGAATGCCCTTTGGCACGGCAGAGCCGTTTTTCGAGGTGTTGACAGCTATCATTATGTCTCTGTCTATCCTCATGCTAGAACAAGTGATTGCAGCAATGGCAGCAGTTCGCACTGTCGCCTTGGCGGCTTCATAAGCCAGTGAATTCCCTTCAACATGTACTCCAACACGCTGATGATACAAGGTGTGAATAACTTGAGCCCATGGCAGGCATTCCTTTATCTTTGCCACTTGTTCCCATAACAATTTATGCTTAATTCTGCAACCCTTCGAATCTCTGAACCCATTCTGTCCCCAGTAATGAAGATATTCATTCTAAGACTATACATAATAAAACGAATCACACACTATCAGTGTGTGGAATTCCCGATCTGTATATTGTAGTGCCAGTATCAGGGCTTTTAGTTCTGCCAGCTGCGCTGTGCAATCTCCTAGAGATTGTGTAGTTGTATTTATGGTATGGAACTTACCATCCTGTATACATCCCTTCACTATAGCACATGCTGTGCTATATTGTTGTTTACTTCCAATGGCAGGCTGAGCAGAACCATCAGTGTAAATGATGTATTCATATTTTGCTAGAGGCAAGATTGCATTCGGGAGAGGGTATTCTTGTTCGTACTGCAGGAACGCTTGTGTTTTCAGTGTAGGATCATATTTGTAATCTACGTCTGTGCAGTGAGATAATTAGCCCACCTTATCCATCGTGGATGCAGTGCTTTCGCATTTGGAATGCTCGCTTTGGTAACAGCTTCTAAAGTTGGCACCGGGGTTACAACGATTATGCGTTTTCCCTGTGCTAGTGCTCTATCTCTCACTACAGCAGTCTGTACTGCTGTCCGTATTTTTTCTGTGGCTGCAAATCGCATTTTAGCATTTTTGTATAAATGTGATTTGTATACAATCAGGACTGTCTCACCTTCATTGAAAAATGATGTATATATATCCTGATAAACCCAGGACCACCCAGATCACCAAGTTGGTAGAATTCACACGTGTGTGCAAATGTTTTGATGCTATTATGTCAGCCTGAATGGAACAAAGAATATCTGAATGTTCCTGTGTCCACTGATGTGCTGTGAAATCAGGTCTGATTAAGTCGTAGAAAGGTTTTACTTTTTCTGCATAATCCAGAATGTATGTTCTGCCAAGATGTAGAAATCCTAAAATGGATTGCAAACCCTTCAGAGTCTTCTGAGGTTGGAGCAGCAAGCACGTTTCTAAAAAGTTGACTGCCAGGTTCTTGCCTTCACTTAATAGCTCATATCCCAAAAATAGGACATTGAGATGGTCTATTCTTGATTTTTTTTTAAATTAAATTTGTAGCCCAAGTTGGCAAAACCCACAATTATGTTGTCCACCCTGCACAAGTGTTCAAGTAATTCATCGCCCGTCAGATAGATGTCATCTACATAGGACACTGCCTCCTCATCGCATGTTTGTAATAATTCTGACACTCTTGCCGAGAATAGCCCCGGGCTGTCTTTATACCCCTGGGACAAACGACAGAAGTGGCGCTGAGTGCCGAGGGCAGAACATACTGTCAAATATCTGCTTTCTGGAGCTATATTTTGGCAGAAGAATCCATTTGAGATGTCTAATGTCGTTTTGTACTTCTTCCGTACAATGTTATTCATTTATGCTGCACTATGTGCGTTTTGAACTGCAAATTTTCGTGTGCATGTGTTTAAATGTCGGTAATCCAAAACAAGAGGATATGAGTTGTCAGGTTTTATTACGGGAAACAAAGGATTTTTCATTGGGGAGGTGCAAGTCTCAATCACACCTTGGTATTCAAGTTGGTCTAAGATTTCTTTGACCTGTCTTTTTGCATCGTTTTTAATAAGGTACTGTCTCTGTGGATTTGGAGTAGATTTTAATGGGATTTCATGGTGAGTAGATTCCACGTCCCACCCTACATGGTTGTGGTATAATGCCGGAGTTAGCGCTAGCACCCAGTCCTGTGCGTATGAATGTTTTAAAGATTCTGGAACGAGGTCGGAGAAAGCAGGCAAAATGACGCTTTCCCCTTTTGGGCAATTCATCACAAATTCTGGTGGCCAATCTTTCTCTGCTAACAGGATGTCATCATATCCAAATGTTAAGTTCTCCCAAAAGGGACCTTTAACTTTTCTTGGGATGTCCCCCTCTATTTGGGGTGTAATTTTGTATAGTCGATGTGGAACACTAACTCTTGTATCAGGTGTTTCCACTGTGATATGTTAATTCAATACTGCTGTCACCAGAAAATCCTTCAGGTTCTGGCGAGCTATTGTTATTTCTGCCGCACTGTCTAGCATCGTCAGATACCATTCCCGGTTCAGAAGCTGAGTCCTCAGTAACCTGGGCATGTGTAATTTTCAATATAGCTACTTTCTTCTTTGTGAATTGAGGCTTTGCTTTAGGTTGTTCTTCCTGTTTGATAATGTAATCTGAATTACGATATGTTTCCCTTTTTGTCCTTGGTCGATCTTCTGTCTTTTGTTCTAATCGCCCATCCCTCTCCTAGTTCTTTGATGAACCCTGAAAGGAATGAAAGAAACGTGTTTCAGAGTCCTGATACCTGTCAGGTTTCCTAATGTTATCACAATTCCTAAGGTTATACCTCTTTTCAGAGGACTCCCATTGGGGAGACCCACCCCTTGATCATGAATTCTTTTCTGTATTGTTATTTTTAGATTGTTTGTTATCCCATTTCTTTTTAGAAGAAGAGGGTGCTTGCTTCGAGATGTCTTTGTCGGGACCACCCGTCATTTGTGGTTTCCCTGGTTTGGCTCCCAAACTACCTCTACCTAATGCAGCATAGGTTTCTTCGATAATTTTTGGTAACTCTCGCTCCTTATTTGTAGGAGCTATTTCCCTTAGGCGGTGGTGTATGGCCACTGCTGCTGCCTCCCCTTTTATGTTGCTCAGCATTATGGCAGAGACTTGGGCAAAATTACCCATCAGTTTCATCCCCTAGTCCAGGGCAGGTCCTGCCCCATACTCATTCTGTATCTGCTTCAATACCTCTGGAATGACTACTATGGAAGGGGTACCGTGTATTCTGATGTAAACAGCAGCAAAGATTTTTCCCCAATAGGTACAATCCTCAATTGAGGGAACCGTCCCCATTGGCAAACAAATGGTTAGCATTCTATGTTTTTCCTGCGGACCTGTATGGGGAAATACTGCTTCCAGGTGTGCAATATTTTGTGCTATCCAGAACGGAATTTGCTCCCGTTTGGAGGGGATTGTCCCCATTACTGATTTTAGTGTCTGTGGGCTAATTGTAGGTGTGGTCTGATGTGGACCGACTGGAGCATTTCTGGCAGGTAGGACTGTTAATGTTTGCATGACAAACTGAACAATGTGTCTGTATAGCCGGACTATGTCTCTGTATATTGTACGGACTTCATCCACTGGTAGTGTATCTATCTCAGGATGTGGAGTGTATGTCGCTAGGACCGGCCAGGTCGCTCCTTCTATGCTGAGTGGACCGAGTCTTACGACAGATGTTGTGTGTGGGAGGGCACCTTCAAACCAGTTTCTGTGTTGCTGGTAAGTTAATAGGACTTCAATGTCTTCGTACAGAATGTATTCATCCGGTGGTTCAACTACAACGTATGTGTGAAACAATTTAGTCTGTGGATCTGCAGGCAGGAATTGAACCCAAGAATAGAATATCTCTGATCTGAACACCTCATGTGCCTCAATCACGAAGGTAACACAGCCACCTATTGCGGGTATACCGTGTTCTAACAATTTTATAGTTACTGCATGTCTTCAATTTTCTGTAATGTTGAGAGCGTTTGAAAATTCTTCTTCCCCTGAACCCAAACCACCACTCGCATTGTCAGGCATTCTCAAAAGGAGAAGAATAAAGGTTTTAGTAATTAGGGGTTTTGCACAATGTGGGAACCTTTTATCCTTACAAGCTTGTTTAAACCTTCAGCCAATACACAGGGTATATCTGCTCAGCTGAGGTGGAGCTCCTTTTCCACTTCAGACGTCTCTGAAAAGTTTGAGTAGGACTTTCTGAAAAAGCATGACTGAACTACTCAGATCTTAGCTGTTAATATAAGAACCAGACCAACGTTGGTGGCGCCATGCCGTGTAGTTCCTAGGAGTCCCCTGGACCTGCGTGTTTTGGATGACCTAAACTGAGGGCTTGGTGTCCAAACCGATTCCGGACACCACCACAAGATACGTCAGCAGTTAGACCAGCTAGCTCTACAGTGCCACTACCACCCCCGTGTATCTTACAGTGGTGTAGGTAGTTTCTGGCAACCACTGTCCATTACAACCCTGATTCCTCAGGGATCGTGGAAAACAGTACAGTACTTTTTTGCTCAGTCACTCGTGCTTACTTATTCTCAGAAAATACACAGGATGGCGGTTAGTACGTTTCAATAAGTATTTATTGGGCCAGCGTCAGTCTTGTGTAAAACATATTTGCTGTGATAATTAGGAGACAGAAGCATACGAAAGAAATCGCAAGTACTAATATAGTAAACAGTAGATACATTTCTACCATAGTGCTAAGAAGATGAACATATACAGTTTAGATAAGACAGTAGCACTTGCATACTCCTATAATGTGCGCCCTACGTAATTTGCCTAAATATACCTAGCCTAGATATGTAGGTGCAGATTGTATATGTGTATAGATATATATATATGTATATAGCCAAGAATCCCCTATGGAAGAACCAACCCCCTCACCTGATGGTAGAGACTAAAGGACCCCGTCTCTGCTCCGAGGATGACACCCTGCAAGGGATGTCAGACCGCTGTGTGTCGAAGAATCAGCATGCAGGACCACGTGTCAGCGTGGAAGGAATTCTCCTCTAATTTGTAGGGGGGAATGAGGGTCTTATATACTAGAGTGGTCACTCAAGGGTTTCTTCTAGAATTAATATGTTTTGAAAACAATCATAAATGTTGTGAAAACAATCATAAATGTTTTTCTAAAACAATGCGATCATGCACAGTGGGCTTGTTGGCCAAGGATGAAAAAAGCGGTAACCCTTATACAAAATAATTATGCAGTGCCTGAGGACATTTTTATGTACGTCAGGTACAGGGATTATGATAAAATACTAAGAGCCTGGTGTCGAAGAGACAGGAGCAAAGGACTAGGTAAAAGGTCACCTATTCAGAACCGTTATTTTCGTGTGGATGGGACAATGTATGTAAAAAGGGGGCATACGTGACAGGACTAGCCTAAAGGACATGACACTCTGTTCATCAACCAAAGAGCAATAAAGATTACCAAAATGGTTCTTAATGAAGAACAATTAAAGCCAGAATATTGTCCTTTGGTGAAGGACGATTTTCTGCAGTATATGAGCGAAAATATTTGCTTCATTATCAAACAGAAGAGTAAGACAATTGTTAGCGAGCTATCTTTCACACTTCTCTAGGAATGGGCAGCAAAAATATTTGTGAATTCAACATCTAAGCAACAATCTCATTGTTCATGAAAAGAGTTCAAATAAACTGCTCAAAATTCAGGATTTACTTCTAAAGAAGTACTTGAGATGCCAATAGGGCTCAAATGTTTGATTTCTACCATAAATGCACATAACCTGACTCTAACATGTTATTGAAACTTTCCAAACCAAAATAATAAAGAATTATAGCACATCAAATTAGCTTTGCTTTTATGAGTATCCTCTTGAATATATGGCAGTTTAAGATTAAAGTACGGACTTGGTATTCTTTTAGAACACTAGAAAACAATATACATGCTGAAGATGTCAAGAAGATTTTGTTATACAATTTAGTTTTACTATACAATTTCATTAAAACATATGTGCTCTCAGAAATATCTTGTAGTATTTCAACTTCACCGATGATCAGTGCACAATAAAAAGGACATGTGTCTGCTTTACACAACATACCTGTTTCAAAAGGTGAGGCAACATGTCTCATTAACATTCTATAATTTCAGCTTGAATTGTGTTACTACCTAGCACTCTGCCTATTCACATAGTGTATTTGTGTAAACACCTATGGTAGGAGATGGGGTCTAGTGGCTAGAGCTGTGAACCTTGAAACATGACAACCAGGTTCAACTCCTGGCCTTGGGCTCAATATGTCTTGATTCTAGGTAAATGGTACTTGTTGTAGGACTTATGTTGTGGTACAAATTAACCCATTGAGGATAGTTGTCAGCTATCCATGCTGCTCTGCTCTAGGATGTTTTCTTTACCTTGTATTTCAAGAGGTGTTCATTAAGCTTCTTAGGGTCTTGGAGAGCAGGAGATACACAGTTTAAGAGGTGGGTAGAGCATCCTAAATAGAGGGAAAGAGTACAGCATGGTGAAGAAGCACTGTTTTCTAAGGCCCTAACAGTGTGCTATGCTGACACCCTCTGCCTCTCTCCAACTTCCATATTTAGCATGGATAGGGCTTCTCGGCTGTTAGGAGCTCTCTTTCATTGACAGACATATCACCAAGAGAGTCCCAGTAACTCTAAAGTTAGACTGACTGTATTATTAAACAATCCCCGGGCAAGAATAGCACTGTACATTCACTGTTATAGACTTTAACTGAAATTCAATCCTGACAAAACGTCAGTTGAGAAGAGATACGTATTCTAAACAACTATATTATTTACTTCTGAGAGATTGCCTTTGAAAGTTAGTTTTAATAATGCTCCTTGCTTTCTATGGCAGTGGGTTTGATGAAGGAGATAGTCTTGAATGCCCAGCAAAGTCACCCAGAAGAATCACACAAAATACCCTGAAAGAGTGAGATTGTGTTCACTTGTGCATCTCCAACCTTCAATGAAAAGACATGCCTATGTTATACAAAATCTAAACATTCCACTTTGATTTGGTGCTGCCACGTGGAAGCTGTAAGTCATTAAAGCAGGTCAAACATAGTATGGCAGCACTTAGCTCGGGAGGATCCAATCCTAAAAGTGAAATAATAATATTTTTAAAGGGTTAAAATGGTAAAGGAACATTGCTCACTCTACTTCAACACAGAGAAGAACACCAAACACAGATAAATATGAGACAGACAATCAAACAGGTAGGGTTCCTCCCACATTAAATGTTTGAAAGCTTTGAAAGCAAAAACAATGGCAGAAGTAGCTTATGGGGCAGGCATCTAAGGTAATTGTAATTTACAAAAATTGCTTTCCCTCAAGAACAGTTTTATGAAGATATTTCTGTGCACGCCAACAGGAACCACACCATTATCCTGTCACAAAGAGACATGCCTGTAGTACCTATGTGACAAAATCAAATGTTTGTAAATGTTGGTACCATTGTCAGTACTGTGAAACCCATGCGCTTTCTTAACTAGGGAGATTATTGTAGACAAGGGAAAGACCCCTAATAATTTATCTAAGTTACATGAAATACATCGTAGCACAAGTAGGATCTGTAAATTCTATGGATGCACTCTGTACTATCACTCTAAAGGATACTGAGTTAATTGTCAAAAGATTTCTAATGTTTAATTATGTAAGCCCTCTAGTATGGACTACTGTTGGACCTGGCCCTTTTTGTAGGGTCACCCCCAGATTTTTGCCTTCTGTTGCTGAACCGGTTTCTGTTGGTGTTTCGACTGTGTGCTTGTTCCCTGCTAACCAGTTGTAAGTTGATGGTGCTCTCTTTCTAAAACATGGTACAAATGGCATCTACCAGTACATTGTACATTGGTTCATTCAATTTACATATGTGTCCCTCATAAATGGTACTACATGTACCCAGGGCCTGTAAATTAAATGCTACTAGGGGGCAGCAGCACTCATTATGTAACCCACTAAAGTAACCTTTTTAAACAAGGCTCAGGACTGCCACTGCAGCCTGTGTGCGCTGTTTTAAACTGCATATTGACATGGCATAATAAACCTTTTGCCAGGCCTAAACCTTCTTTTTCAATATTCATAAGTCACCCCTAAGGTAGGCTCTAAAGGCTTTTAGGGCAGGGTGCATTGTATTTAAAAGTAGGACAGGCACGCACATGCTTTTCATGTCCTGACAGTGAAAAACTCCTTAAGTAATTTTTCACTGTTGTAAGGCTTATCTCTCCTATTATTATTATTATTATTAATAAACTAAATTTATAAGGCGCACAGCTACCCGGAGGTTTCCCGGCGCCATCGGACACAGTGCGAAAGAAAGAAATAACATCTACTGGTTGAATAGCCAAGTTTTTAAGCCCTTACGAAAATATTTATAACTGGTTTCGTGCTGGAGCGGCACGGGGAGTGAATTCCACAATGAAGGGGCCAGATAAGAGAAAGACCAGCCACCCATACGTGTCCGTTTGAACCTGGGAACAAGAAATTTGGCCTGAGAGGAGGATCGAAGCAAGCGTGTTGGAAGATATGAATGGGCTAAGGCACTCAGATATTGAGGTGCTGTGCCCAGCTTGATCTTATGCATATAACATAGGGCCTTAAATTTAGTACGATTCTCTATCCTAAGCCAATGGAGGTCACGGAGAACCTGAAATGGAGGACTTTTTAGGCACATGGCAGAGCAGTCTAGCCGCCGAGTTCTGAACTACTTGCATATTGCCATAGTCCAGCCTGGACATAATCAAAGCCTGGATCACTGTTCTTTGTGTGGGAATAGGCAACATCCAGAGTACTTTTCGGAGCCATTTTAGGATGGTGAAGCAGGTTGAGGCGACCTTGACTGCTTGCTGCCTCATAGATAGCTGGTCATCTATTACTACGCCTAGATTACGTGCTGTTTGCACCGGTTGAGGCAGATCGCCCATTTGAGGAGGCCAATGACGGTGGCCCCAAAGATCTTTGTTTTTCCCCAGAATCAGAACCTCAGTCTTTCCACCGTTTAATTTTAGCCAATTAGTGTGCATCCAGTTAGCTATCTTTTGCAGCCCTACCTGGAGAGATGACACCAAGGATGTCTCATTAGTGAACAAGGAGAAGATTAGCTGGGTATCTTCAGCATACGAGAAGATAGACAACCCAGCCTCTTCCGCTATTGTGGCTAGAGGGCTAACATAGATATTTAACAACAATGGGCTGAGGATCGAGCCCTGCGGTACTCCATAAGGAGAAGCGTGGGACTTAGAACTAGTAGACGGCAATAAAACCTGAAAAGTCCGGCCAGTCAAAAAATCCTTAATCCATTTAAAAGCTGAACCGACTATACCCAGGGATTGAAGTACTTTTAATAGGGCAGTGTGTGACACAGTGTCAAAAGCGGCACTCAAATCAAGCAGTATGAGTGCCACCATTTCATCCCTGTCAAGATGTTGGCGCAGTACTTCAGTGACTCCCAGGAGCATGGTTTCTGTGGAGTACCTTGCTCTAAAGCCCGATTGTGACACATGTAAGATTTTTTGGGATTCCACAAACTGCGTAAGTTGTTGATTAACGTGCTTTTCTAAAAATTTTGAAAAGGCAGGAAGTAATGAAAGGAAGTTCGAGGGTTCAGCCTGATCAGCATTGGGTTTTTTCAGAAGGGGAAGGATCATGGCATGTTTCCACGCGGATGGTAAGATTGCTTCCCTCAATGACGCATTGAGTAACTCCATGATGAGTTTAAGTGAAGTAGGTTCTAGTTTTTGGAGAATGGGAATGGGAAGAGGATCATTAGGTGAACCAGATTTAAGGCTATTTAAGGTGAGGCTGAAGGACGGGATGTCCAATGGCAGCCAATTATTTAACGTGTTAGTTGGCACCGTGCTATGGGTCCCTTGTGGAGTAACACAACCTGACATGGAGGAGACGCTCTTAGTTTGCTGCTCCGCATTAGTTGTTACTGCATTTAGTTCTGAGTAGATCTTCTCTACTTTGCCAATGAAGAACATTGCCAAGACCTCACATTGAACTTCATCGAGCAAGGGTGGTGCTGGTTGGCAAGTTGCTCCTGAAAGCACCTTTACTATTTTAAACAGAACTTTGGAATTATTATGTGCCGATGTAATAGTGTTATTAACATATTCCGCACGAGCAGCATTGCACAGGGAGTGGTAGTCCCTTTTGGCAAGTTTGTAAGTATGTCTGGATTCTAGCGCATAGTCCTTCCTCCAATGTCTTTCCAATGCTTTACATTTGGTTTTTTCAACTTTTAGTTTTTCCTATTGACTAACACTAATACATTTAAGAAGTGCTCATTTTAAATTGTAAGCTGATGGGATACGCTGTTCACAGTCAAATTGATTGTAATTTAAAATCCTCTTTAATGGTAAAGTCGGATTTTAAGTTAGAGCTCTGAAAATGCCACTTTAAGAAAGCTGAAACACAACTGCAATTGCTAATGCTAACGATCCTTTCATACATTCAATGCTTATCTTCGTGATCGTGCAAATGAATTCCTGCGGTCACCGTTTATTTTCTACTTAGTCAAACCAACATTCAATACTTTTTTCGGAATACAATCATAGACATTGGACCAACAAATATGAAAAACATTACATCCAATTTTTTTTATATTAATCATCCACATAACATTTAACAAAACATATCACTATCACATGTCGATCACAAAAAATTAACTTTCACCAAAATAATTCTAAAAAAACAACAACATGTGTATCGCAGTTCTTAATTTGAACACCCACATGGAGCCTGCACAACTTTCAGACAATTCTACTAGCTCCTGTCTGTTGGGCCATACCCAAAGTTGCTAACACAATGTTTTTTTTTAAATGGCTGCTAACAGGGATATGTCTTTTATGCCATTTCTTAAACTTATTCCCTGTATGCCAGCAATATTTCTTAAATGCACTCTCTTGTATTGAACACTGTTGATGCGTTTTGAACCCAATCTCAATTTGGAGGTTTTCCTCAGGACTCAGAAATGCTGGATACTTAATATTAACTCTGGACTGGATCTCTCAATTGTGCCTTATGTGTGAGAGGTTTGGGAACATTTGTTCCAAAGAGCTGCAGACGCTCTCTACTCTGCGTGCGATAAATGTTTTATCTTTAACATTTAACACACAATGGTTGAGATTTGTATATTTAAATCTTTCGGCAAATGGTGTTGTTTACACTGTGGTCACCACTAGGTCTGATACGTTGGCATTTTATTTCTGAAACACATGTGCCTTCGGCCAGTGTCCTGAGTCACATGACTGTGAATGACCCTGCTGTTGGGGTTTGTGAACTGCTTCCAGAAAGTAATATACAGGGTATTAAGGTGTGGACAGGATTGGCCATCCTGGCAGGATTACTGGATTTGCATCCTCCTGTGCAAACCAAGGTACCTGAAACTAGGCCTGCCTTTTGCCTTCCCCAGAAAGATGAGAGCCTTGATAGGGGAAAAGGAAGAACCTTACTAAACCAGATGTGTGGGTTGGACAAGGAGTCCCTCATGCAAAAACTGGCATCAGGTATAAATAGTCCCGCGGGGCCGCTGTTAAGGACAAAACTGTTCATACATGATGACAGAGTGCGGGCTAGTTCACAGTGTGTTATTTCTTCAACTTGTGCTTTGCAGCATTTAGTGGGGATCATCAATTTGTGGCTGAAAAGCGCTCAAGGGATCAACTAGTGCTTTATTATGCGCCACTGTGATGGCGAACATGTAATTCAACTAGTGAAGAAGAAATGTTGTCCATTTTCAATGTCCATGAATTACTGTCCAATGGGCAGGTAAACTCTGTTATTTAATGAGATACGAACTCAAACCTGTTTTTTTATTTCCAGAATTGAAAAAGGCGAATGTGCTGAAACGCGTCTTCTTGTCATAATAAAATCATATGTGGAACCCGAGAGTCCTCCTGGTCCTTTGTGGACATTTGTTGGAAAACTATTTGACATGAGGCCACACTCACGTAAGGAAGCACCCGTCCCCTCAGGAGTTCGATGGTGATATGTGGCATGTGGCCGCGAGTGCCGAAACGCGTAATGGCTGAACAAAAATAAACAGATTACCTGCACTTATTATATATCTCAGGTTCAAAACCAAGACTCCATTTGGCTTAAATGGGGATGAAGAATTGTACATTCACCTATAAACAATAGCTCATCGAAGAAAGGGGCATAGGATTAATCAAAATTCACTAAGGATCAACTATAAGTAATTTGCCGCAAATACAAACAGTTGAAATGCTGAACTGTGACATGAAGGAACTACCTGGTGAGCACTGAGTTCTGTAAAAATGAATCGGGAAAGAGCAACAAGCCAGCAATTATGGATAATTTAATATTAAAAGGCTAAATAGCACTGAAATCTCTAGTAAATAGTAAGAAAATCAGAAAATTGACACTGAGTCATTCAATTGAGATCAAGATCCTTAACAGCAATCGTACACAGAACATTACTATCGATGGGAGACGCAAACAGAGTAAAGTATATAAAGCATGTCGCAAGCGAAAAAGACCCGAATAAACAATCGTAACATGAGACTATGTCCAGAACAATAAAGTTTTGAACAACGGAAAGATAATGCTGCAGACAGAAACAGGCACAAGGCCAAAGGAAAAGGACTTTGAATGGAAAAGATACTGGGGAGATCAAAAGTAGGGACACTAGGTCAATAACACAGATGACATCCCCACATGGAGTGTACAACACACAAAAGGATAAACATCATTGAAGGCAAAAGACGGGCACTGAGCCAATAAATATAACAATGGGTCCGACAGTGGCAAAGAAAGCGGTGCCATGAAAAATTAACTGTGCCCTATCCCCCCTCAAACTGGGAAGTTGGACAATACGTGAAACTGCTGCAAGACTACAAAAGATCAAGATCGATCAATAAAGTAAAAAAATTCTCCTGTGACTACTAAATGAAACTACAAGTCCCATAATGCCTCATAATGGGCTAAGATGGTTACATTGTATAAATAGAGAAATTTATGATGGACTCATAATACCGTGAGCAAGACCCGGTTGGGTTGAAATGCGTTGGTGGTGGTTGTGGTGAAATGTGCGCTGGTTAAACAAATCAGATTGAAGTATTGATTCTCCTGAAGTGCAGTGAATTTCTTGGTGAGATATATATATAGGAAGTACGACGAAATTAAGCAGGCACGGTACAACAAGCCAGGAAGACAGAGGCAATATTCAAGATGTTAATACAGCTTCTACATCTGATATCAGCTCAGCATTGGAGAGTGAGACTGATTCGGAAGACGGCAGAGGGCAACCTGGACGTAATGAGGCAGCCATGTGTAACTTCACCCCTACTGAAGAACCTGATTTTTTACGTTTAGATCGACGACAATCATTTTGTGTCCACGGCCGCTCAAAAAACAAGGCACCGACAAAACCCAAAAAGTCGGCAAAGGAGAAAGTGCAGGCAATCCAAAAACAAACAACAAAAAAATGAGCAACTGACGGCGGAAGCAAACATAAATTCGAATACTGTGGTGAATCTCACTGATGTGAGCCTCAACAAAGCAGAGACTCAACTCCTTTCTCTTGGCTTAACTTTCTGCCCTGGAAAGTAGTCTTAACTACAGCCGTACTCGAATTGACATCTTTAAATTCATCAGGAAGTTAAAACTAATTAAATTCTTCAAACTCAAACACACCAGCATCAATACCACCCTCCCTTCCTCTTTGCCACCACAGGCTGAGTCTCATTTTGGTGGTATCAGACATTCCCACTATTCGGACTTTGCATGAATTGCAATCTATGTCACTGTCTCCTTCCACTCAACACATCTTGCGTGAAGAGGGCATTGATATATCCAAAACCATTACAAGTCCCTTCAAATCTCAGTCTACCTTCACCCCAATGATGCCCAGGGATTCAATTGATACTTTCAATGATGTTGTCACAGATGAATTGAAGGAATTACATCACAAAAAAACACAGAGACAGCACAGACACCAACAACGCAACAAGCAATACTTCTCCCTAATCAAAAAACTACAAAAAAACAACCAGGTGGTGATTAACAAGTCAGACAAGGGGGGTAATATTGTGCTGTGGCCCAGATCACAATATCTTGAAGAGGCACACAGACATTTGAATGATGATACCTGCTACAGAATATCCAATATGCAGGAAATTACAAAAAGAGCAAAGAATTGAAGAGGAAACTCAACAATTTCAAAGCAGAAGGACTCTTAACTAAGGAAGAATTTATTTTCCTCAGTAACGAAACACCAGTTCTTCAGGTGTTGTATTTTCTTCCAAAAGTGTATAAGGGTATGTTACCGGTCCCAGGACGTCCGATCATCTCAGCTCGCAATAGCCTATGTGAAAATATGTCTAAGTACGTGGATTACTTCTTGCAGGATTTTGTTACCCAGCTACCTTCCTACCTAAGAGACACGAGTGATTTTCTGCTTAAAATTAAGGATTTTCCTTTGTTCTAACAACTACATCTTGATGTCAATGGATATAACTTCCTGTACACCAGCATCAAACATTGTGATGGTTTGAGAGCCTGTGAACATTTCTTAAAAGACAGACCTATACATTGTTACAAGCATAATGAGTTGATTCTGTTTATGATAGAATGGTGTCTCAATAATAACTTTTTTATGTTTGACAGTGAAACTTTCCAACAGCTGAGGGTTGTTGCAATGGGAGCCTGCTTTTCCCCCAGCTACGCATGCTTGCATGTTGGCTGGTGGGAGGAGCAGGTTCTCAGGGTGGTGCATCATGTAGCTTGAAGTGCCAATGTTGTCACATGGCTTTGATACATCAATGATGTTTTTTTTATTTGGAATGATACGAAGGAGAGTGCAGAGTTGTTTATTTCTGCTCTCAATGTTAATGATTTCAATCTTGAATTCAACGCTACCATCAGCACCAGTGCCATAGAATTTCTGGATGTCATTATTTACATAGAAAATGAGTTACTCCACTCGAAGTTACACCGCAAATCCACTGCTGGTAATTCCACTTTTCATGCGTCTAGTTTTCACCCTAGGCACCTCATAGCTAGTATCCCCTATGGGTAAATGCTACGGCTCCATAGGATCTGTAGTTCTGACAGTGACCTTGAACAGTGCCAAACTGACGCCCACAAAAGATTCTTAGCACACGGGTATTCTGAACAGATCATCACCAAAGCTAGAACCCGAGCGAATGGTATACCTAGAGACCAACTTTTGACAGGCAAGATGTGTAATGGACAGAGCCACACCACCGTCACCCCTGATGCCAGTGAGAGTGGGGTAGTTGACACTCGCTTAGTCATCACATACAGTAAAGAAGAAAGAGCCATTAGATCCATTATCAACAATAAATGGCGCATCATTTTGACTGATCCCATTCTAGGCCCAATAGTCTCTAAGCAACCAACCATCACATACCGTTGTGCATACTCCATGAGGGATGCATTGGTCAAAAGCAGTCCTGAGGTCATTGTGAAATCCAATTGGCTCACCAACATAAAAGGTTTTTTCAAGTGCAGCACCTGTAGGGCTTGTTGCTTTGGCATTAATACCACCCAATTCACCGCCACTTTCTGCTCTAAACCCATCATGATCAATAGTAAATACACATGCAGAACAGAATTTGCAGTGTATGTATTACAATGCAGTTGTGGCCTCAGGTATGTGGAAGTACTAAACTTCAAGTCCACATGAGAATCTTGCAACATCTGAGGGCTATTGTCAGCAATGACCATTCATACCCAGTGGCACGGCACTTCAAGGAGGTTCACAACAACAACCTCGAACACCTTAAATACTTCATCATTGACAGTGTACCTATACTTAGACGCGGAGGTAACCGTGAGAAAATATTAAGACAGTTAGAGACACGGTACATTTTGGACCTTAATACCAAGACGCCGTCTGGTCTCAATATAAGTGAGGATGTATACAATTATTTGTAAGTGTGCATCAGATATACTATTCTGTGACCATTGATCTATGTGTATATGATCTCAACTTCCTGTCCCAATTCCTTTGTTGAATACTGTATCCACAGTCAATGCATTTAAGCATCAATATATGTATGAATTTCTATTTTTTCTATATGTATCAGTCTTTGTGCTTTAGTTACATTTTGGCCCTATCAGTGATATAGGTGCTGTTTGTTCCGGCTGGAACATCATGACATCCGTTCATGAACTTGATGTTCGCATCAACCTCTGCACTTAGCACTTTATGCTTGTTTTTAGAATGAGTTTGTTTATACATTCACACTGGAGCACTTTTTTTTACTAGATTATGCACTTGCATGCCACTTTTGGCATATTATAATTATTTTTGCACTGACTTTCAACCCCAGGTAGGCTCTCTATGTTGACACGCATTGTCTTTGTGTGCACAATATGGTCAATATTTTTAACCATGAGCCTGGACTACCGGCATTGATTAAGTATATGATTATGGTCTTGTCATACATTCTCATTTTTGTTTGAGGTTATAGACATACCTCTCACTCACATGATCATGATTATTATGTCATATAATTGTGTGCGCTATGTGGTTCAGAACCCACAGTACAGTCAAATTGGACACTGCTGCTGTCTATTCTCTAAATCTATGTTCATGCGGTCATATCAGTGAAGGTATTTTCCTTATGTATTTAGATTTTCTTAGCTTGAAAATAATGCACTATGCAGATATATATGTTGTAGATATTCTCTTTACTATACTGGATTTACCCAGAGAATTCACCGCATTAAGCATCATAATGGCTTTTTTATGTTGCAAAGACTCATGCTGCTAGTCTGTCTATAATGTCTATTATTCACCTGTGTGTCAGAAACATGTGACTACCTGGGGCCAGGTCCAAATGCACTCTGTGTTGAAGAAATGTAAAAACTGCAAAAAAAAACTCACCTTGATAAAAGACGTGACTTTCACGTAGCGCGTTATGTGATCAAGGCCGCAGGTCGGCAGCCGAAACGCGTCATATGGACTATGCTTGTTTGAAATAAAGCCACACATCAACTGGAGTCTGTGTCCATGTTGTTTTTCTGAATCAGAGAACTTGGGAATTCTTTGGATATATATATATATTATATATTTCTGCTCATTTTCCCTTCCTCTCGCTCTGCCCTTTCACTAGTTTTCACTCGTTTTTCTACCCTCTTTTATCTTTCACCTTTCTGCATCTCTGCTCTTTTGTGCCTTATTTCTGCCTATTTTCCCTTTTTTCTTTATCCCTTATTTTCTCCCTTTACCTTTCCCCGCCGCTGCTGCCCCCGCTGCCCCTCCCCCCCAGCGCGACCGGCCCAATCCAGCTCCCCTCCGCCCTCCCGCCTCCCAGCTGTCCAGCCCTTCCCGACCCCTACTTAATGGCGGCCACTGCGGGGACAGGCGAGCAAGACCACTGACTCATTGTCAGTGAAATTGCTCTCCCACCCTCGCAGCTCCACCATTAAGTGAGGCCTGCCCCTGCACTCTCGAGTGTTGGTGATCGAGGCCCTCCTCCACCCGCAGGTTTCCCTGCGCCTCATCCCTGGTGGTCCAGTGGACCTCTGTCTCCTTCCTCTAACTCTGCTCTTTCACTCGTTTTTCTATCCTTTTCTATCTTTCACCTTTCTGCACTTTTCTGCATCTCTGCTCTTTTGTGCCTTATTTCTGCTCATTTTCCCTTCCTCTCGCTCTGCCCTTTCACTTGTTTTCACTTGTTTTTCTACCCTCTTTTATCTTTCACCTTTCTGCACTTTTCTGCATCTCTGCTCTTTTGTGCCTTATTTCTGCTCATTTTCCCTTCCTCTCGCTCTGCCCTTTCACTAGTTTTCACTCGTTTTTCTACCCTCTTTTATCTTTCACCTTTCTGCATCTCTGCTCTTTTGTGCCTTATTTCTGCCTATTTTCCCTTTTTTCTTTATCCCTTATTTCCTCCCTTTACTTTTCCCCACCGCTGCTGCCCCCGCGGCCCCTCCCCCCCAGTGCGACCAGCCCAATCCAGCTCCCCTCCCCGCTCCCGCCTCCCAGCTGTCCAGCCCTCCCCGACCCCTACTTAATGGCGGCCACTGCGGGGACAGGCGAGCAAGACCACTGACTCATTGTCAGTGAAATTGCTCTCCCACCCTCGCAGCTCCACCATTAAGTGAGGCCTGCCCCTGCCCCTGCACTCTCGAGTGTTGGTGATCGAGGCCCTCCTCCACCCGCAGGTTTCCTGCGCCTCATCCCTGGTGGTCCAGTGGACCTCTACCTCCTTCCTCTAACTCTGCTCTTTCACTCGTTTTTCTACCCTTTTCTATCTTTCACCTTTCTGCACTTTTCTGCATCTCTGCTCTTTTGTGCCTTATTTCTGCTCATTTTCCCTTCCTCTCGCTCTGCCCTTTCACTTGTTTTCACTCGTTTTTCTACCCTCTTTTATCTTTCACCTTTCTGCACTTTTCTGCATCTCTGCTCTTTTGTGCCTTATTTCTGCTCATTTTCCCTTCCTCTCGCTCTGCCCTTTCACTAGTTTTCACTCGTTTTTCTACCCTCTTTTATCTTTCACCTTTCTGCATCTCTGCTCTTTTGTGCCTTATTTCTGCCTATTTTCCCTTTTTTCTTTATCCCTTATCTCCTCCCTTTACCTTTCCCGCCGCTGCTGCCCCCGCGGCCCCTCCCCCCCAGTGCGACCGGCCCAATCCAGCTCCCCTCCCCGCTCCCGCCTCCCAGCTGTCCAGCCCTCCCCGACCCCTACTTAATGGCGGCCACTGCGGGGACAGGCGAGCAAGACCACTGACTCATTGTCAGTGAAATTGCTCTCCCACCCTCGCAGCTCCACCATTAAGTGAGGCCTGCCCCTGCACTCTCGAGTGTTGGTGATCGAGGCCCTCCTCCACCCGCAGGTTTCCCTGCGCCTCATCCCTGGTGGTCCAGTGGACCTCTGTCTCCTTCCTCTAACTCTGCTCTTTCACTCGTTTTTCTACCCTTTTCTATCTTTCACCTTTCTGCACTTTTCTGCATCTCTGCTCTTTTGTGCCTTATTTCTGCTCATTTTCCCTTCCTCTCGCTCTGCCCTTTCACTTGTTTTCACTCGTTTTTTTACCCTCTTTTATCTTTCACCTTTCTGCACTTTTCTGCATCTCTGCTCTTTTGTGCCTTATTTCTGCTCATTTTCCCTTCCTCTCGCTCTGCCCTTTCACTAGTTTTCACTCGTTTTTCTACCCTCTTTTATCTTTCACCTTTCTGCATCTCTGCTCTTTTGTGCCTTATTTCTGCCTATTTTCCCTTTTTTCTTTATCCCTTATTTCCTCCCTTTACCTTTCCCCGCCGCTGCTGCCCCCGCTGCCCCTCCCCCCAGCGCGACCGGCCCAATCCAGCTCGCCTCCGCCCTCCCGCCTCCCAGCTGTCCAGCCCTCCCCGACCCCTACTTAATGGCGGCCACTGCGGGGACAGGCGAGCAAGACCACTGACTCATTGTCAGTGAAATTGCTCTCCCACCCTCGCAGCTCCACCATTAAGTGAGGCCTGCCCCTGCACTCTCGAGTGTTGGTGATCGAGGCCCTCCTCCACTCGCAGGTTTCCCTGCGCCTCATCCCTGGTGGTCCAGTGGACCTCTGTCTCCTTCCTCTAACTCTGCTCTTTCACTCGTTTTTCTACCCTTTTCTATCTTTCACCTTTCTGCACTTTTCTGCATCTCTGCTCTTTTGTGCCTTATTTCTGCTCATTTTCCCTTCCTCTCGCTCTGCCCTTTCACTTGTTTTCACTCGTTTTTCTACCCTCTTTTATCTTTCACCTTTCTGCACTTTTCTGCATCTCTGCTCTTTTGTGCCTTATTTCTGCTCATTTTCCCTTCCTCTCGCTCTGCCCTTTCACTAGTTTTCACTCGTTTTTCTACCCTCTTTTATCTTTCACCTTTCTGCATCTCTGCTCTTTTGTGCCTTATTTCTGCCTATTTTCCCTTTTTTCTTTATCCCTTATTTCCTCCCTTTACCTTTCCCCGCCGCTGCTGCCCCCGCGGCCCCTCCCCCTCAGTGCGACCGGCCCAATCCAGCTCCCCTCCCGCCTCCCAGCTGTCCAGCCCTCCCCGACCCCTACTTAATGGCGGCCACTGCGGGGACAGGCGAGCAAGACCACTGACTCATTGTCAGTGAAATTGCTCTCCCACCCTCGCAGCTCCACCATTAAGTGAGGCCTGCCCCTGCCCCTGCACTCTCGAGTGTTGGTGATCGAGGCCCTCCTCCACCCGCAGGTTTCCCTGCGCCTCATCCCTGGTGGTCCAGTGGACCTCTACCTCCTTCCTCTAACTCTGCTCTTTCACTCGTTTTTCTACCCTTTTCTATCTTTCACCTTTCTGCACTTTTCTGCATCTCTGCTCTTTTGTGCCTTATTTCTGCTCATTTTCCCTTCCTCTCGCTCTGCCCTTTCACTTGTTTTCACTCGCTTTTTCTACCCTCTTTTATCTTTCACCTTTCTGCACTTTTCTGCATCTCTGCTCTTTTGTGCCTTATTTCTGCTCATTTTCCCTTCCTCTCGCTCTGCCCTTTCACTAGTTTTCACTCGTTTTTCTACCCTCTTTTATCTTTCACCTTTCTGCATCTCTGCTCTTTTGTGCCTTATTTCTGCCTATTTTCCCTTTTTTCTTTATCCCTTATCTCCTCCCTTTACCTTTCCCCGCCGCTGCTGCCCCCGCGGCCCCTCCCCCCAGTGCGACCGGCCCAATCCAGCTCCCCTCCCCGCTCCCGCCTCCCAGCTGTCCAGCCCTCCTTGACCCCTACTTAATGGCGGCCACTGCGGGGACAGGCGAGCAAGACCACTGACTCATTGTCAGTGAAATTGCTCTCCCACCCTCGCAGCTCCACCATTAAGTGAGGCCTGCCCCTGCACTCTCGAGTGTTGGTGATCGAGGCCCTCCTCCACCCGCAGGTTTCCCTGCGCCTCATCCCTGGTGGTCCAGTGGACCTCTGTCTCCTTCCTCTAACTCTGCTCTTTCACTCGTTTTTCTACCCTTTTCTATCTTTCACCTTTCTGCACTTTTCTGCATCTCTGCTCTTTTGTGCCTTATTTCTGCTCATTTTCCCTTCCTCTCGCTCTGCCCTTTCACTTGTTTTCACTCGTTTTTTTACCCTCTTTTATCTTTCACCTTTCTGCACTTTTCTGCATCTCTGCTCTTTTGTGCCTTATTTCTGCTCATTTTCCCTTCCTCTCGCTCTGCCCTTTCACTAGTTTTCACTCGTTTTTCTACCCTCTTTTATCTTTCACCTTTCTGCATCTCTGCTCTTTTGTGCCTTATTTCTGCCTATTTTCCCTTTTTTCTTTATCCCTTATTTCCTCCCTTTACCTTTCCCCGCCGCTGCTGCCCCCGCTGCCCCTCCCCCAGCGCGACCGGCCCAATCCAGCTCCCCTCCGCCCTCCCGCCTCCCAGCTGTCCAGCCCTCCTCGACCCCTACTTAATGGCGGCCACTGCGGGGACAGGCGAGCAAGACCACTGACTCATTGTCAGTGAAATTGCTCTCCCACCCTCGCAGCTCCACCATTAAGTGAGGCCTGCCCCTGCACTCTCGAGTGTTGGTGATCGAGGCCCTCCTCCACCCGCAGGTTTCCCTGCGCCTCATCCCTGGTGGTCCAGTGGACCTCTGTCTCCTTCCTCTAACTCTGCTCTTTCACTCGTTTTTCTACCCTTTTCTATCTTTCACCTTTCTGCACTTTTCTGCATCTCTGCTCTTTTGTGCCTTATTTCTGCTCATTTTCCCTTCCTCTCGCTCTGCCCTTTCACTTGTTTTCACTCGTTTTTCTACCCTCTTTTATCTTTCACCTTTCTGCACTTTTCTGCATCTCTGCTCTTTTGTGCCTTATTTCTGCTCATTTTCCCTTCCTCTCGCTCTGCCCTTTCACTAGTTTTCACTCGTTTTTCTACCCTCTTTTATCTTTCACCTTTCTGCATCTCTGCTCTTTTGTGCCTTATTTCTGCCTATTTTCCCTTTTTTCTTTATCCCTTATTTCCTCCCTTTACCTTTCCCCGCCGCTGCTGCCCCCGCGGCCCCTCCCCCCAGTGCGACCGGCCCAATCCAGCTCCCCTCCCGCCTCCCAGCTGTCCAGCCCTCCCGACTCCTACTTAATGGCGGCCACTGCGGGGACAGGCGAGCAAGACCACTGACTCATTGTCAGTGAAATTGCTCTCCCACCCTCGCAGCTCCACCATTAAGTGAGGCCTGCCCCTGCCCCTGCACTCTCGAGTGTTGGTGATCGAGGCCCTCCTCCACCCGCAGGTTTCCCTGCGCCTCATCCCTGGTGGTCCAGTGGACCTCTGTCTCCTTCCTCTAACTCTGCTCTTTCACTCGTTTTTCTACCCTTTTCTATCTTTCACCTTTCTGCACTTTTCTGCATCTCTGCTCTTTTGTGCCTTATTTCTGCTCATTTTCCCTTCCTCTCGCTCTGCCCTTTCACTTGTTTTCACTCGTTTTTCTACCCTCTTTTATCTTTCACCTTTCTGCACTTTTCTGCATCTCTGCTCTTTTGTGCCTTATTTCTGCTCATTTTCCCTTCCTCTCGCTCTGCCCTTTCACTTGTTTTCACTCGTTTTTCTACCCTCTTTTATCTTTCACCTTTCTGCATCTCTGCTCTTTTGTGCCTTATTTCTGCCTATTTTCCCTTTTTTCTTTATCCCTTATTTCCTCCCTTTACCTTTCCCCGCCGCTGCTGCCCCCGCGGCCCCTCCCCCCCAGTGCGACCGGCCCAATCCAGCTCCCCTCCCCGCTCCTGCCTCCCAGCTGTCCAGCCCTCCCCGAACCCTACTTAATGGCGGCCACTGCGCAGCCGCACAGCGGCCGCGGGTCGCGGGCGCGACGCTGGCGCGCCGAAGGCGCGTCAAAGGCAAGCCCGTCTGTCCGCGACCAGCGCCAGGAACCCTGGACCTCCGCCCCGCCAACGCTACGACCCAGCAGCACTCCACGCACTCAACCCAGGCCGCAACAACAACTGCAAGCTAGCATCACCAGCCGACTCCCACGGACCCTTCAGCTGTCACCGCTGCCGGCACACCTGCAGCACCGCCAAGAACACGGATCCAGCACAACCCGCCCACAAGAACACAACCGAACCGAAGACCCGGCAATGCATCCTCCTCAACGTCCGATCCCTCCACAAACACGCCACAGAAATCTGGGACCTCCTCGACTGCACCACCCCGGACGTAGCGTTCTTCACCGAAACCTGGACCAACACCACCTCGGGACCGGACATCGCCATCGCCATCCCCAAGGATACAAGATCTCCAGGAAGGACCGCCCCACCCGCCCAGGAGGAGGAATCGCCATCGTCCACAAATCCAGCCTCCGCCTGAGCACACTCCCTGACGAGCCCACAGAACTGATGGAACACCTTCACTTCAAGATACTGGCCAGCCCCACCGCCACCCTCCGAGGAACCCTCATCTACCGACCCCCTGGACCCCGCGGACCCTTCGCCAACTCCATCACGGACATTATCTCCCCGCAGGCCATCGCATCCACCAACTACACCCTGCTGGGAGACCTCAACTTCCACCTCGACAACCAACTGGACCCCAACACCACATCCCTCCTGGACAACCTCCACAACATTGGACTGCGCCAGATCGTGACCGAGCCCACGCACTCAGCAGGACACACCCTCGACCCCCTCTTCACTACAGGAAACTCCATCACTTTCAGCCACACCACCGAACTCCCATGGACCGACCATCGTTGCGTCCACTTCACCTTCAGAACACCCACCATCCACAGACACCAGCACCTGCTTCCACGAAGAAACTGGACCAAAATCACCGACGACCAGTTCACCTCCTCACTCAACAACTCCACCCCAACCATCGCGGAAAACGACGACCCCAACACCGCAGCCGAACCCTGCATAGATGGATCTCGGACAGCACCAACACCATAGCCCCCTCAAGAAAAACAACAATACCCGCGCCAAGAAAGCCAGATGGTTTACCACCGAACTTCGAGAGTCCAGAAGCACATGCCGCCACCTCGAAAAGGCCTGGAGGAACACCAAATCCACAGAAGCCCACGACAACTTCAGAGCCGCCACCAACGCCCACCATCAACTCATCAGAGAAACGAGGAAAAAGCGATTGAAGACAGAATCTCCACCCACGCGCACAACAGCAAGGAACTCTTCAGCATCATCAAGGAGTTCGCCCAACCCACTAGCGAGTCTACCGACATCCCTCCCTCACAAGACCTCTGCGACAAACTCAGCACCTTTTTCCACCACAAAATCAAGAGCATCTACGACAACTTCGACGAAGACAACCAACACACTGAACCCTCACCAACCACCCCCGACACCCGGAAACCAGCGATTGACGACTGGACAGCCCTCACCACCGAAGACACACTGAAGACAATGAAGTCAATCCACTCAGGGGCCCCCACGGATCCTTGCCCCCACCACATCTTCAACAGAGCCGCCGACACCATCGCACCCATGCTCCGCCACACCATCAACCGCTCCCTGGCGACCGCCTCGTTCCCCGACGACTGGAAACACGCTGAGGTCAACCCCCTCCTAAAGAAACCCTCAGCGGACCCCACCGACCTCAAAAACTACAGACCCATCTCCCTGCTCCCGTTCCCAGCAAAAGTCATCGAGAAAGCCATCAACAGCCAGCTCGCCACATTCATTGAAGAACACAACATCCTCGACTCCTCCCAATCCGGCTTCAGAAAAAACCACAGTACGGAAACCGCCCTCCTCACCGCAACAGTCGACATCCGCACCCTACTGGACAAAGGAGAAACAGTAGCCCTCATCCTCCTCGACCTATCAGCGGCGTTCGACACAGTCTCCCACCGCACCCTAATACGCAGACTCTACGACGCAGGAATCCAGGACAAGGCCCTCGACTGGATCCGCTCCTTCCTCTCCGGCAGGACGCAGCGGGTCAGACTCCCCCTTTCCTCTCGGACCCCACACCTACCACCTGCGGAGTCCCCCAGGGCTCCTCCCTCAGCCCGACGCTCTTCAACATCTACATGGCTCCACTCGCCCCCATCGTCAGAACCTACGGACTCAACATCGTGTCATACGCAGACGACACCCAGCTCATCCTCTCCCTATCCAACGAGCCCAACACCGCCAGACGCAACTTTCGAGAAGGCATGGAAGCCGTCGCCAAATGGATGAAAAACAGCTGCCTACAACTAAACACCAACAAAACAGAAGTACTCATCATGGGCCCAAACCCCGATGCCTGGAGCGACACCTGGTGGCCCCCCACCCTCGGAAACCTGCCAACCCCCACGGACCACGCACGCAACCTGGGAATCATCCTGGACTCCGAGCTCAAAATGGACCGCCAGATCAACTCTGTCTCGTCTTCCTGCTTCCACACCCTCCGCCTCCTTCATAAGACCTTCAAATGGATCCCCCTCGAACACCGTAAGACCGTCACTCACGCCCTGGTCACCAGCAGACTCGACTACGGCAACGCACTCTACGCCGGAATAAACAAAAACCTCACCCGCAAGCTACAGAACATCCAGAACGCCGCTGCAAGACTGGTCCTCAACCTGCCAAAACACTGCCACATCTCCCAGCACCTGCGCACACTCCACTGGCTCCCTGTCGAGGCGAGATTCACCCTCAAGATGCTCACCCACGCACACAAGGCCCTCCACGGCACTGGACCAGCATACCTGAACAGCCGACTCAAATTCCACGCACCCCAAAGGACCCTACGATCAGCCCAGCTCTCCTACGCCGTGGTCCCCCGCACCAGAAAGACCAGATCGGGAGGCCGCTCCTTCTCCTTCCTCGCGGCCAAAGCATGGAACGCCCTTCCGCTCCACCTCAGACAGACAACATCGCTCCCCATCTTCGCAAGAAACCTCAAAACCTGGCTCTTCGACAGACCCCCTCCTTGATGGATGGAACCTGCACCCCCCCCACCCCTAGCGCCTTGAGACCCTTACGGGTGAGTAGTCGCGCTTTAACAAACCCCTGATTGATTGATATATATATATATATATATATATATATATATATAGATAAATATATGTATATATTTGATAAGCGTTTTGAATATATTAAACATCTTTTAATGTGCAGTTTTTATCTTGTGTGCTTTTATAACTCAGTAAACAGAAACACAGTACTAATGAATAAATAAATTTAAGCATGTAAAGGAAGGCATAGGTTTACTATACATAACTCCACATCTACGCAACTTGAAGATGTATTTATATCTGCAAGGTAGATAAATGTTGGTGTGCACCCTGAATATCGACACCAGAATATCGATGGGACATAATAGAGAACACAAAATATCGCAAATAAAATGTCGACAGGTAAGTAAGTCTATATTGTCTATATCTAACTCTGAGACGACTAATTTCCATTATCCATTTGCACAGGGGTGACATCACTAGATTTCCCATGTTCCATCAGCACAGGAAGTGACATCACTGGTCTTGCACCAAAACTGTATTTGAAAGAAAAAACCAAGGAAGAGGACTCCTTTCCATCATCCATCTGCACAGGAACTGAAATCACTCCTCCCAAAACCTTTTTAATGGCGGGCGCGCTGCTGGTGCACCAAAGGCAAGTTGATCTGTGCCCGTCCGTGCCACAACCATGCCCAGCACCAGGCACCCTGATTGTTCCCCTTCTGCTGCCTCCACGCCCTTGCGCACCCTCAACTTCAGTCGCTGGTCCACACTCTGCCGCCTCACCACAAAACAGTGAGGGAGTGTTGTCCTGAGCTTCCTTCAAGATTTCATGCACTTACCCACACCCAACACTCACCGCACCTGCACCAACAACACCCAACACCCTACTCTCTCCCACTCATACAGTCTTGCAACCCTTCACAAAACATTCTGCACTCACTTGCAAGCTCCTCAAGAGATCTGGGAACTGCTGCACGACAACGCCCTGAACCAACTTTTACTCACAGAAACTTGACTGGATCCTGCATCGCCACCTGACATCGCCTCAGCAATCCCCCTGGCTACAAAATCGCCAGGCAAGAAAGACTTCACAAGCCCAGAGGCAGAATCTCTTTTGACGAGACTCAAATCTCATGATGCAGAGTATGAATTGTGCAATAATTACCCAAAAACGAATGGTGGACCTCTGGTCTTTGTATCAATGGATACGGTAGTGATGTTATAATGTGAGCATAATAATTTACTGATTCGATGTTGAGGGGACCTGATGAATGCATTTCTTTAAACTAAAAGAGAGGAAGAAGACCAAACTTTAATCATTCCGTCCAGATCATTTATGGGTTAAAAGCTATTGGTGTGGACCAGTGATGGGCTCTATGAGTAAATGCAAAGGGCTAGTTTTACCGACATGCCCAGGCATATTTAAAAACTCTTGGGGGCATATTATCAAGGGCCGGCGATAAATATCGCAAAGCGCGCTTAGCGCTTGCATATTTATCGCCGGCTATCTCTGGAATTTATCGCCCGGTTAGCGCGTTATTAACAACGCGCATCGCCGAGGCGATAAAAATGTCAGAGATAGTATCCTAGATGATAGGGCCTGTGGTCTTAGCCACAGAATCCACCCCCCATGTTAAGTATGCCTTAGTCAGGAATTTAACAGACGTTAAATTCCTGCGTTAAGGCATACTTAACGCGATTAAAATAATCGCTTCCCCGCATTGTAAATATCGCGAAGCTGCCTTCGCGATATTTACCCATGTTGTTTCCACAGACACGCCTACTTTGCATCTCATTATCGATGCGAAGTCAGGCGTGCTGGAAACGGGAGCAAAATCAGCAAAACACGCGATAGCGTGTCTTTGCTGATAAGGCGATATAATTATTGCCGCTTTTCGGCCGAAAACGGCCGCAAAAGCGGCGATAATTGTTTATCGCCGCCTTGTTAATATGCCCCTTGATAACTCTGCACGTAAGTTAAAGGTAATGTTAATAAGTGCATGGGGATACACAATGCATTCATCAACTAGCGTAGCAACTCAGAGGGTTGAGGATTATACCCCAATCAAGAGTTACGTTCTGAAGGACGTGCAATGGTGGAATGCAATGTAAACAACAGCTGACGTGGCAAGCCATAACTTTGAACTTACCCGATGTGTGACAGATGGACAGAGAAACATTACTCGGGACACTCGGGTGGCATGACCCCTGTTATCAATGACAGCTAGAAGAGACACTACCAGCGTCTCCTTTATATGGAGATGCAGAAGTAACACTGTGGGAATGGGGTTATGCAAACGTGGGAATGCGAACGTAAAGCTACGTGATGAATCAGTTCGGAAAAGGCTAGACCTACATTATAGTACAGATTAAAAACTAGAACCAGGAAGCTAGCATCACCTAAGACGATATATTAGCCTGGTGTGTGGACAATGTCTGGACAATGTAATCGTATGTACATATAGATGACACAAACACCAGGAGAATGTGGGCTATCATCCCCTAGGTAAGTACATGAAGAAAAGAGATACTTATAATAAAAAGAAGACACAATAGTAGTGCTGTGAATAGTGCTTGAGTGCCAAGTACAACATAATGCTGTCCCTCGAAAAAAGCCATGTGACAAGAAATGTAATATGTCACAAGAATGTGAATGAGTTTCTTGGTCACTAAGGAGCTCAAACACAGAAATACAGAGAAAGCAGACAGTCAAAAGCAGTCCAATTGCTAAAGTTACGCTTCTCAGCTAAGGACCAGACACATTAAATCTGATGGTGTTTTCCGAAGGGCGGTCATTGTTTAGACCTCGTTTATAAGTATCCAGTGAAAAAATCCAGAAGACTTCCCTTCTTTTTCTCACTGCAAGGCTTTCTATCTCATGGGCAACTTCAAGTTTATCCAAAATTAACCATCTGTCTTCTGGCTTGTGTTTTTTCTCAAGAAAATGTTTCAATAAAGAAGCAGTGAGTTTATCTGTGCGGATAACCGACCCATGTTTAGTTAGTCGTGTGGCCATGGGGTGAGCTGTCTCTCCTTACGTAGCCCAAATGTAATGGACACAATATCAAGTAGATGAGATTTTTTGTTTTACAGTTAGTACATTTCTTAGCCTTAACTGTGTATCCATTATGTATTAAAATGTCTGTCTCTATAACTGAATTGCACGCCTTACATTGAGTACATTTGCTTGTGCCTACAGCAGGCAGGCTACCATCTTTTTTTTTCTTTTTTTTCTTTTTTCAAAAATTATATCTGCTTGTCATGGCAAATTCATCAGAAAACAATACATTGAAGCTTTTACAATACAATGACAAAATCAACAATAGCAATGCGTAACATAATTCCATAGTCGAGGCCCGAGAAAAGAGGGGAAGAAAGAAGGGAAAAAAAAGAAAAGAAGCATTCCATTACTATTCCTTTAAATTATCTCGGTCTAATTTACTCTATCCATCCTGCAATTGGAGCCCAGGGGGCATATTATCAACGAGGCGATAAACAATTATCGCCGCTTTTGCGTCCGTTTGACGAAAAGCGGCGATAATTGTATCGCCTAATCAGCAAGGTCACGCTATCGCGTGAATCCTTGCATTATCGCCTCTTTCCCCAACGCCCATCTTTGCATCTCTAATGAGATGCAAAGTGGGCGTTACTGGGCGTACCCGGATGGACTACGTTGCAAATATCGCTGATGTTCACATCGCGATATTTACAAGGCAGCCCTCATAATTTTAGCAGAGGTTAGATTTTGGCGAAAACGGCCGTTATCGCCAAAATCTAACGTCTGCTAAAATCCTGACTTAGCCATCCCTAACATAGGGGGTGGATTATGCTGCTACGACCACAGGGTCGTATCAGCAAGGTTATCGCCGTTTTGCAGGGAACATCGCTGGAAAACCAGCGATGTTCCCTGCAAAACGGCAATAACCTCGCTATCTCTGGAATTTTTATCGCCCTGGAGAAACGCGTTGTTAATAACGCGCTACCAGGGCGATAATTTCCAGAGATAGCCTGCGATAGGACTATTATCGCTAAGCACGGCCAGCGATAATTATCGCTGGCCGTTGATAATATGCCCCTAGATTTTTTGCCCCAGCTCCCGTCTCCTTCGTCCTCTTAACCTATATACTGCAGATTCAATGTTATATATAGCCAATATCCTAGACCGCCAATTAACGAAAGTGGGAGAGTCAGGACTTATCCATTGAGAGGTAATGCATAGTCGCACAATAGCCATTGCAGTAAACAAAAATCCAATCATGGGTCTCGGTCTCACATTTCCCCCATATTGCACTAAATGCCCAAAATTACAAGATCTGGTGTAATTGTTAACGGGATCCCCAAAACCGTATTCAAAAAGGATTTGATATCCTGTAAAAACTTCGCTAAGCTAGGGCAGGAGTAAAACATGTGTATGGTATCAGCAGCCTGTAACCCACACCTGCTACATTTAACTCCCCGGGTTCCCCCCCACTTAGCTATCTTTGCAGGAGTATAGTAAAGGTCAAAAACGGACATATAATGTTGACTCCTGAGACTTCCGGTTATTAACATCTGATTGGATAATTCCAGTGAGTCTTCAATGTTTATTCCTTCCTTCCCGAACTTTCTCTCCCATTTGGTGTTGTGACTACATATATCATCGGGGAGAGCTTCCAATAGATTTTGATAGATTTTCCCAATTCGAGATTTAGTTCGTATTATTTCCACCAAACGTATCTTTTCAAGATTTAAGACTGACCCTTGCACGCTCCTCCCCAAAAAACTCCGAATCTGCAAATACTTAAAAAAAATCTCGTTTAAACAGACCGAACCTCTTGTAAAAACATAAATGAAACAATTTGGCCTTCATTACATAAGTCCCCCAAAACATTAATTCCAATATTCCCCCATCTGAAAGTAGTTTGGTCTTGGAAAATTGATGGCAAGATACCACAAGCCGAGAGTGGAGTATACACATTTATGTTTAAATCTTCAGCCTGCGCCGTATCTGTCTGCAGATCGAATAAGCCGCCTTAATAATTTTAAATCTAGTCTTTTTGTAGTAGCTGGGTTCTAGAATCCTAACCAAGCATTGCTTTGCTTCATCCCCCAGCCCAATTTCATATATAGTTGGTCTGACAGCCACCGGAATTTCAGCCTTAGCCCCGACTAAAAGTATCCCCATATGTTGCAAAGTAGATGCCCAGTAATAAAGAAGGAAGTTGGGCACAGCCCACCCCCCGTAGTCTTGGAAGTATCATCCACTTGGCCGCCCTTCTTGATCTATGACACCCTCATAAAAATCTAGAGCACATCCTTTCTGCCCTTGCTAGACAAGATATAGAAAACTCCAGGGGAACGGTCCTGAAGAGGTATAAAAATTTAGGGAAAACCGACATTTTGATAACATTACTTCGTCCGTGTAGGGATAGATGTAGATGATATAACATCTCCAGTGTCCTATTGACAGTATCAATCGTTGGTACAATATTTAATTCAGGGATTCGGTCTACCGCTGCTGTTATCTTAATCCCCAAGTATATTGCTTTAGAAGCGATTGGGAGATCTGCAGGGAGCATAGTATCAGAATGAAGAATCTGAGTTTTGTCGATATTTAATTTGTACCCTGAAGAGACCCCAAATTGTTCTGCCAAAACCTTCACTTCTGGGAAAGCCGAGGTGATATCACTAGTTAGTATCACAATATCTCAGCAAACGCCAATGTCTTAAACTCAGTACCATTGACCTTCACTGGTTTAATATTCGTGCTCAAATCTAATTTGTTAAGGAAAGGGTCAATGTATAGCGCAAACAGCAGGGGAGAACATGGACACCCCTGCCTAGTGCCTCTACTTATGCTGAATGTTTTTGATTCTTGCCCCGATATACGGATCCCAGCTGCCGGTGATTGATAAAGTGCCTGTCGCGCTTGAATAAACCCAGTACACATCCCCTTCCATCGCAGGACAGACCACAGAAACCGCTAGGAGACCCTGTCGAATGCTTTCTCAGCGTCCAGCAGGACTACCCCTAGCGGTGATTCCGTGGCCTGAGCCCAGTCAAGGAGGGCAATGACGCGTCTAACATGATCAGTCGTGTCCCTACCTGGGATAAACCCATGCTGACAGATGGAGACCAGAGGGGTGATGATCTTTCCTAACCTGGAGGCTATTATTTTGGAATAGATCTTGATGTCAGAATTAATAAGCGAGATAGGTCTGTATGAAGATGGGCTAAGTTCAGGTTTGTCTTTCTTTTTGAATACTACTATGGTAGTCTTTCGCCAAGAATCAGGAGTACAGTCCCTTTGAGCCAGCTGAAATAGGGACATAATATCTAGCTGAAGTGATTGGCGAAATGTCCTAAAAAATTCCAAAGGAATGCCATCCGGACCCACAGCCTTACCAATAGCTAAAGTAGTTATAGCACTTTCAACCTCTTCCCATGTAATCGGGGCTGCAAGAATCTCATTTTGATCAGGTGTAACCTTCGTTGTTTCGAGGTCTTTAAAAAACTCCTCTGGAGATTCTTCCCCTATCACAACTGCTTCCTCTGTATAAAGTTGCTGGTAAAAATTCTGAAATACGTCCAGGACTCCTGTTGGAGAGTCCTGAATTTGATCAAGATGATCTTTGATCCTACAGATTCTATTCGAAAATTCCCTTTGTTGTAGACGCTTTGCTAGGACCCTCCCAGTATTTTCTCCAAGTTCATATATTTCAGCCCTTTACTGAACATACTTAATAGCAAGCTCTTCCCCAAAATACTGATGTATTCTAGATTTGATAATAGCTATTGACTGTTGGCACTCTTCTGTATCTTGACACTCCCTTATTTTCCTCAAAAGCTCAATCTCAACTGATCTAAGCTGTTCGGCCCATCCCCTGATCTTCTTCTGTACAGCCCTCCGGCAATGGATAGAGAAACTAAAAGTCTCACCACGTACAGCCGCTTTAAACGCATCCCAGACTATGATTTCAGAAGTCGTATTCCTATTAATATTAAAAAATTCCACAATCCACTTAGCCATGTGTTCACAGTATGACTGGTCAAGTGGCAATCTCCTTTCAAAAGTCCACGGCCTCTGGATTCCTACCATCCCGCTTAATGGGAATTCTACTACTAACGGGTTGTGATCTGAGATGACCCTCGGGGAGATCTCAATACTGACTCTCTCAGCCATTTGGTGTGAAATAAAAAAATAATCCAGACAAACTAATTTATTGTGAGGAGCCGAATAAAAAGTGAACCCTGGATCCTCTTGTCTATGCCTATACCAGGCATCGACCAGCCCATGTTCCCTAACTAATCCTTGGAGAGCCTTAAAAATTCTGACCTTCCTTCCTTGATATGGAGAATTACTGAAAAGGTTAAAATTACTGTCCAAATGAATATTGAAATCTCCACAGAAGATTGGCGGATGCGACCATAGGGCTAGTTCTACGCTTAGGTGATTCAAAACTTCCGGATCATCCAAGTTTGATCCATATATGGAGCAAATTGAGAGAGGGGCATCGTTAATTATAAATTCCTCAATCACCCATCGTCCCAATCTATCCTCCTTTACTCGCTTACAGATTCCGACACCTCGCTTTGCTAAAATAGCCACCCCCCTAGTTGTAGTACCTTGACGAGTACATGCTATTAAGTCAAGGCCCAAATCCTTCAGCCAGCCACGTTTGCTCCAAGGTATATGGGTCTCTTGCAAACATAGCACATCTATCTGCATAAATTGTATAAGCTTGGCCGATAAGCCTCTTTTTTTCCTGTCGTTCAGACCACATACATTCAATGAGCAGATACGCATTCTACCCCTCCTACCCATCATCCTTATGAGATACACACTCTTTATCTGGACTAGCCAGACAATGCCGATAAGCATTACAAATTATACCAAAATTTACTTTCATTCTTACACAAAGACAAATGCCATGACAATATATGAAAAACACCAACAGTGCTACCCGCCGAGCCCACCTAACCCACCCAACACTCCACCCCCCTACCTACCCTCCACCCTAGAGACATATCAGAATAGCCCGCGGCCTGTCGATAGCTTGTCCCCCTTTTTTACGTTGGTTAAAAGGAAACCTGTGAGCCCTTTGCAGTTCGACTTTCCAGTCCCATTGCCTGAGTTCAGGGAATGCTTCCCCAAAAAGTTCAACCACAAACTGCCGAATGTCAGCACCCTCCTTGCCCTCGGGGATGCCCAATATCCGCAGATTATTCCTCCTTGATCGGTTCTCAAGATCAGTCAATTTCCAAAGCGTGTCTTCTTTCTGGGCTTTCAGGGAGTCAGTGAGAGTCTTTTGCGCAGCCAGCTCGTCCTCAAGCATAGATATTCTGACTTCAGCTTCACCAATCCTGACTGCAAAATCAGAGCAAGTTTTTGTGACCCTACGTATTGAATTCTTTAATTTACGACACGCACCCTGAGTACGTGAGCTCTCCAACCGGGTCTCCTCCCGATGAGCCATGATACTCTGATATATAGTAGACAGTATAATTTCATCAGGATTGCCTAGATTTGCACTTGAAGCTTCTATGGGTACCCCTCTGGCTCCTGCTTCACTCCCATCCAATTTAGGGGAAAAAGAGTAGTCCCATACCATTGAGCTGGTTGAGCCTAAAGCCTTATTTGGCAAGGCGTTGCCTTGCTCCCTTTGCTTGCGAACCGTTCCAGGAGTATGTGGAGAATTATCTCTGGTCTCACCCTTTTCCAGGCGCAAACTACTTGCATCGCTTTCATCTTCAGCCCAGTCTCTTCCAAGACTATCATCCCCTGAGGAATTAGAGTGATCCGACATGGAATAAAACTTATCCCCTGAATCCCCCTCCTTTACAAGACCCTTAGCTGAGTGTTCTTCTTGAAATCCCTGCTGAGGGTCCATTTCCAATATTTCAGCCCTCTTGCTAAGGATATTTCCATCCTTCTGGTAAACCATCGCTATTTCCTGACTAATGTCTTGAGAAACTACAGTTCCCATAATGCATGTTTCTTGCTGTGTATCAGATATTACATCCCCTGCAATAGGCAGCCCTGCAGCAATAATCAGAGTATCTTGATTTCCGTCAGAGCCAATAATGCCGGTGAATCGGCTTGAGCCTTCCAATGCCCCCTCCCTTCCCGCACTCTCCAAGCTCAACTCATTTACATCCACCATAGATTAAGATACAGTACCTTGAGTGAGCCCTTCCTGAAGTGCTGCGGATGCCCCAGATGTAACCAGTCCCGTTGAAGTCTTTATCACAGCTTTACCTCCAGCAGATGAATCCCCCGTATTTTTGAGTTTTCCCGCCTGTGCCTTGAATAGCGCGGGGACCGTCTGACGCCCGCAAACCGGAAGGCTTCCTTTACCTACTCGCTCCCCAGTTCCTGAAGGTCCAGATACCCCCGCAGCTAACCGGCGTGATCTCGCGTCTGTGCCATCACCATCCGTAGCAGCTTTCCCAGGGCTCCTTGAGTCTGCAAGTGGCCCCCGGGTCCTATTGCCTCTGGTGGAAGTCTTGGGCGGCATCGGGAGGATCGAACGAGTGAAAGCAGCGGTGAATACAGCGGGAAAGAAAGGGCCCGCGTGAACCAATCTAGAAGGCGCAGGCAATTCCCAGAGCCACAGTCACGAGCGCCAGATCATGCCGAGAGTCCCAATTTATTCTTTTCCTCTACTGCATTGCCTCAGGACCAGGTAAGGAGGGGGGGGATACAAAAGGGGATGATGGACGGAACGTTTGAGCCAATCAAACAATCACCCCCAGTCAACTGATCTGGGTTTAATCCATCATCATTCTTTAGCTCACTCCACCACCCCAGTTCAGACATGGCCATATGCAAATCAGTCTGACCCTGTGCCTCATGGGAACAGTCCAGCACGAACTGCCAAGCCATGTCTTCCCTGGACCGGAAACAAGCATCCTAGGACCGGTTTCTGGCATTCCAGCCGTCATCAGCCAGGCTTGCTTGAATCCAGTGGCAAAGTGAGCAAGGGACCCACGTCTGGGCATACCCCCGCCAACTTAGGGCGAACAAAGCGATACAAAAGGGGATGATGGACGGAACGTTTGAGCCAATCAAACACTCACCCCCAGTCAACTGATCTGGGTTTAATCCATCATCATTCTTTAGCTCACTCCACCACCCCAGTTCAGACATGGCCATATGCAAATCAGTCTGACCCTGTGCCTCATGGGAACAGTCCAGCACGAACTGCCAAGCCATGTCTTCCCTGGACCGGAAACAAGCATCCTAGGACCGGTTTCTGGCATTCCAGCCGTCATCAGCCAGGCTTGCTTGAATCCAGTGGCAAAGTGAGCAAGGGACCCACGTCTGGGCATACCCCCGCCAACTTAGGGCGAACAAAGCGATACAAAAGGGGATGATGGACGGAACGTTTGAGCCAATCAAACACTCACCCCCAGTCAACTGATCTGGGTTTAATCCATCATCATTCTTTAGCTCACTCCACCACCCCAGTTCAGACATGGCCATATGCAAATCAGTCTGACCCTGTGCCTCATGGGAACAGTCCAGCACGAACTGCCAAGCCATGTCTTCCCTGGACCGGAAACAAGCATCCTAGGACCGGTTTCTGGCATTCCAGCCGTCATCAGCCAGGCTTGCTTGAATCCAGTGGCAAAGTGAGCAAGGGACCCACGTCTGGGCATACCCCCGCCAACTTAGGGCGAACAAAGCGATACAAAAGGGGAGGGGGGGGAGACATTAGCCAGGAGAGAGTCAGAGAGCCAGCTCACTCGGCCGACAGCGCGGCCGCCATCTTGCCTCCCCGCAGGCAGGCTACCATCAATGCTCTTTTGTATAAAGCGAGAGTCAGTCATGAATGTACCACAATATCTTTGATATTTTATTGCAGCAATGAGCAAACAGAGGTTTAGGAAGTTTAGAAGATATGCCAATGAGAGCAAATGCTCTGTCTGAGTTTCTCATACATAGTAGAGTGTCTAGTAATAATAATATACTTTATTTCGGGTAAGAGACCATAAAAGTGCAATTGCAATATATACATTATAATAAATAGAGAATACAAAAAAAACAAATAAAAAACACTGTGATAAACACTGATCAATGGGATGAGCCTTGTAGAGGACCTCAGGGAAAGCAATTACCACTATCAACATAAACCTCCATAATACCCTACAACTGAGCTAAAACATGGTCCGCCATTTGGATAGCGCGGCCTCCCTTATCTAGAAAGAATTGTCCCATTCATAAGGTCCATCCATAATAAGTGCCCTGGTCTACTTTTAAATAGTTAAAAAAAAAGATCACATAAAAAGACAAGGTTAAAATCAATTCATAAGAACAATTTAGACTAATAATACTGAGATTGTGAGAAGCATAACTTATACAAGCATAGCAGCAATAATGATGCCAAGTTCACAGATGTTAAACTTTTCATACGTATTGACCAAGCCCCCCCATAGAAACCGTGAGACAGAAAATACTAATAGATCATTTGTGTCAGTTTTCAATAATCGCAATGCCCTTCAACTTACACCATGCAATTATCAATTTTTTCCACAAGATAGAGTGTCTAGGACAAAAGACTGGGTCTGGTGGCTCAGTGGACTAATGCATCCACTGCAGGGGCATGTGTTCGACCTCATGGTCATAGGTTCGAATCCCGGCGGGTCCACTCAGCCTTTCATCCATTTGAGGTCGATAAAATGAGTACCATTGAGTTGGGTAACAATAAACATCTGTTATTCAGCGCCAAGATGCCCCGTTGCTGGGGTGAACGTGCGCTTTACAAATACACATGTTATGTTAGAGCAGAAAGTGGCCCTCTGTTTCCTTTAACAATGGGCAAAAGGGGCAACTCTCTAGATCACGTTCCATATTACACCATCTCGAGGTAAGGGATCTTAAGGGTAGGGTATCAAATCTAAACTGGATGTACACTCATTTCGCCCCTGCAGGATAATTCATATCCATATAGGACTCAAAATGTGGCGTACATTTATGAAGTAGAAATTGCCCTATTAGTGAGCCCTCCCTATGTTCAACCCGAATTCTGATCAGATCGTGTTCCCAATAGATTTTATTTAGGAGCAACTTATCAACTTTGGTGACTTTATCAGGGATAGCCCACAAATTACATAGCTTAAGCAGTTCAAGCTGCTTTTTGACATGCTTCAACCATGGTGTACGGACAGATTTATCACAGTTAATCAGATCCCTAAGTGCCTCTCTATAAATGGTCAGTTCCGGAGTAGACCATACCCTCAACCAGTATAGCAATGGTTTAAGGTAGGATACCAAGTGGATGGGATTAAGGGCTAAGTCAAATCTCAATGACACCAATGGGGAGCTTTGCGGCAGATTGAGGAGACTTTTAATAAATGTATTTTCCTCAATGGTTAGTATAGATGCATCAGTATAGCCCCAAATCTCTGCCCCGTAGAGGTCTGCTGACATTGTAGTTGCTTGATAAATTTTTTAGGGCCGGTGACACTGCCCCTCTAGCCAAAGACTTATGTTTCCTATCAATTAAGAATGCGCGCTGATGTAGTCCGACCTTGCTTTTATCTATTTGCAACCCCCATCTTAGAGAGTCTGACGTCCTTATGCCCAGATAATCAAACTGAGCGGTCTGCTCTATCAGGGCGCCTTCAATTCTCATTTTTCCTCTGAAGAACCTATGGGGATTAATCCCCATAAATGTAGACTCATCAGGATTTATTTCCAGGCCTCTGTTTTTGCAGAAGGCAGAAAACGAATCCAGTCCCTTCTGGAGTCCCATCGGGGTCCTGGAGATGAGTATGGTGTCATCAGCAAACATTAGAATCGGGACCAGGATACCAGTGAGTTGTGCGGCATCATGTTCAGTTGCGGATACCCAATTCACTGCCCCATTAATATACATACTAAATAAAGTTGGGGTAAGTACACAGTCCTGTTTGATGCCCATTCTAATGGGGATCTTATCTGTGAGGTCGCCAGTGTTATTCCACCTTACTTGTGCATAGGTGTCAGTATGCAATACTCTGAGAATCCAGAGTAGATCCTCTGGAACCCCGTAGTTTCCCAGCACCCGCCATAGCCTATCCCTAGGGACCAAATCTAAAGCTGACCGGAGGTCAATGAAGGCAACGTATAGATGTCTCTCTTTAAGGTAACAAACTTCCAGCACAGAACATTAAAATGAAAGGCCTGATCTACAGTACTTATTTCGTCTGACTCCTGCCTGGGCATCTTCCAGGACATGGTTATCAGCAAGCCAAGTTTGCAACCTGGTTAGTACCTGTCTGCAGAATATTTGTTGTCTGGTATCCAGTAAACTAATTGGCCTATAATTTGATGGTTTGTCCCTGCCCCCTCCTTTTTGTAGATTGGAATAATAGTAGTGCCCTGCCATGATGGTGGGATTTTGCTACCTCCCATAATGGCGTTACCCAGGTGGTTAAGGTAAGGGACCCAGATCTCAGGTTTAGATAAAAACAAATCAGCTGGAATACCATCCAATTCAGGCACCTTTCTTAGTTTGTTTAAGGGCATACTCTGTTTCACTCAAGGTAAAGCAGGCGGAGTCCCTTGGTGAACAAATCTCACTCGTTACATAGGTGGAAAAGTCTGTGGGTGTTAGGTCATCTATGAGCTCTAGGGACCACTCAATCTGCCCTCTTTGTTCCTCCTTCTTGTACAGTAACGTGAAGTGGGTTACCCAGTTATCGGGTTGAACAACAGCCTCCAGGTGAAACTCAATGGTATGTGTCTCTTCAGCCACTAGCTTCCAAAAGGACCTAAGATGTTTATTATCAAGTGCCTTAGTAAGGTCTGCCAAATGTCCCTACTCCCATCTCCTTTTTGCTTCCAGCGGTGTGGACTTATACTTCTTCCTGCCCATAGATATCTCTAGTTTGTTGCCTTTTTTTAAACTGTCTAGCAGGGCCTTTTTCCTCTGTTTGCAATCCTTGTCAAACTAGCTAGGTTGTTTCTTTATGATACTTCCCCTAGTGTCTAGTAATACAAACTAGGTGTGGTGCTGATTGTCGTTATTGTTCTTGCAGAAGATGATCCCTGTCAAAAAACCTGGCTCTTTTAAAAGCTTCACGCACTAGGCGTTTCGGGTAACCGCTAACAAGGAATTTTTCTTTCATTTCTATAGCTCGGGTGTCATAATCTATCAAGTTAGAGTGATTCCTACGGCGTCGTAAGAACTGCCCGAATGGAATGCTCTGTTTCTGTGCATGGGGATGCTAACTTTCAAAATGTAAAAGGGTGTTCTCGGCTGTGGGTTTGACACATAAGTCAACCTTCAAGAACCCAGTGTCATATAGGAATGAACTAGCATAATGTGTTACATTTACCACCACAAGATAAATGTGAGATAAGAAAAATTGAAGAACAAATATGAAAAAATGCTAGCACCATCTGAATGCCTCCACCTCTTCAAAAAACTTACCAGGTGCTTGGAAACATGCAACTGTCCTTGTATTGCTGAAGAAAACCTCTGCGTACCCTTCATGCTCTCCAACTACAGACCGATCTCCCTACTACCATACTCAGCCAAGGTGTTCGAGCAAATCATCAACAGACGCTTCACCAAATATCTCAAAGACCACAAACACCTCGACAACACTCAGCCTGGTTTCTGACCCAACCATAGCATGGAAACTGCTCTCATCGCTGCCGTGGATGACATCTGCATGACTTTAGAAGAAGGAGACACAGTGGCCTTCATCCTTTAGGACCTCCTTGTAGAATTTGACACTGTCTCCCACTTCATCCTCATACAATGCCTACACAACATTGGAATCCAAGGACATGCACTCAGATGGATCTGCTCCTTGCTGACTGGAAGGACCAAGTCAGTCAGCTTGGCACTGTATACCTCGGACACCTTCAACCTCATCTGTGGAGTTCTGCAACGATCCTCCCTGAGTCCAGCCCTCTTCAACGTATACGATTCCTATAGCCAGCATCATCTGCTTTCACACAACAACGTCTTCTTCTAAGACAACAACATGCAACTCATTCTCTGCCTCACAGACAAGACACCCAGTACATGTTTAAATTTCAGTGCCTGCATGACTGAAAACGCCCACTGGGCGAAGACCAACACTCTGAAGCTAACGACTGACAAGACCAAATTCACAAATTTCAGGAAGAGCACTACACAGTGTGTCTCTACCTGGTCTCCAACAGAGGTAGGACTGACACCCACCACCCTCGCCAAAAACCTTGGGCTCGTCATCAACAGCAATTTTGACATGACCGCAAAAGTCAATACCCTCACCGTCTCATGTTTCTGTACCCTAAAGATGCAGAGGAAGAATTTTAATGGCCCCCAAACTGCACCCAGAAACCCATCATGCACGCCCTCATCACAAGCAAGTTAGACTACAGGAGCACTCGCAATGCCGGGATTATCAAAAAACTCACACAATCCAAACTCCTCACTCAAATTCTCAAGGCACTACATAACACTGGCACAGCAAACCTCAACAATCACATCTGCTTTCATAAACCTTCCAGACAACTCCACTCGTCCGGACTCCTACTTTCGCACATTCAACGCATATGGAAAACCAGATCCGGCAACCGTGGCTTCTCTAAAATCGCTTCTAAAGCTTGGAAGGACATGCTGCTACAATTAAGAGCCCCCTCCTCACTTCTTGAATTACTCAAGAATCTGAAGACCTGTATTTTCAAGTAGTTCCAGTAGGCCCTAGATTTGGCTAGACTCACACCTGCCCAGCGCCAGTGATGGAGCAGGGTTTTCCGTAAATAAAACCTGCTTGGAATAAACCTTCCATGGTGTGAAAATCATTAACAAAGTTTTGAGATTAATTGAAAAATTATTAACATATGATTTGGGAAAAAGAAATAACATATGGTGTGGGAAAATGACACTGGGGCATATTCTCAAGAACGTGTGATAACCACCGCAAGTGTAGCTTAACGCAACCCTTCACATCGCAGTCTATTGCGGGAAAACAACTCCGTGTCAACATGGTATTCACAACACGGCGGTACCATGCGATAGTCACACGACAACGCGTCAAATGAACGCGTTAAAAACAACGCGACGCCGCAAAAACGCGAAACCCCAACGCGAAAATAGTAGCGATGACGCCAATCGCAATACAAAAATCTACGAAGACCAGCCACAGGCCTGCATTTCCCACGCGTCATGCGGGAAAATGCACTATAAAAGTAGAAAAAAAACATACCAACAAAAGCCAAACAACAGCGAAGCACAATGGAGGCATCCGGAGCAAGTACAGAGGACAACCAGAACCCCACAAGCCCCCCGGAGGAACAGCCAGGGACCTCAGGGTCATGGAAGGGCAAGGACAAGAAGAGTAGGAAGAAGCGATTCAGTCCGCAGGAAAACAGGATCCTGATAACGGAGGTGATAGAACACCATCAACCACTGTTCATCACCTCCACTGTGTCACTGGCAACTAAAAATGGAATATGGCAGACCATCGTGGACAAGGTGAATGCAGTCGGAGTGCTGAAGAGGACAATGGATGCGGTCAAGAGGCGCTGGAATGACGTGAAGCGCAAAACCAAAGCTGAAACTCGCAAACAACCGGAAGGCAGCAATGCAGACTGGAGGTGGAAGTCCAGTGCCACAGGAGGAGCTGGACGAGATGGAGGAAATGGTGTCCACAGTCATCAGTGGGGAGACGGTGGCAGGAGTTGGGGGACCGGACACTGCTCAACATGACCGGACACAACAGCAACAGGGTGAGTAACCACCAGGGACTGGGGGACGGGGGAGATGGGCACAATGGCACACATGCACAATGAAGCATAGCACATCTGCGGACAAACCATGCCCCAAACCCACAACTCCCACCAAGAGACCAATGCACACAGGTATGCAACATCTCAGCACTGCATAAGCACAGAACCCAGAGGCACACCGCATGAAAGGGATAAGGGCAGCTAAATCAGAGCTGCAGGGGCGACTCCCCCAAAATGCGGCACACACACATTACATGCAGAGCACATCAACATTGACAACGATGTGGTAAAAACCGCAACACGTCCACAACAGAACAGAAGGCACAACTGGTGCCGCATGTGCGTAGAAACTGGCCAATCACATTTGGCACTGCAGGGAAATGTGGGTTGACAATGTACAAGGACAAACACACATCCGTGATGTAGTCGGAATGTCCACTGTCCCGCATCAAATAGACAGCTCCCCCCAAACAGTCACAATGTACACTGTCATGCAGTCTGAATGTAAACATGTACAATGCGTCAACATACATGTGAACACGATGTTAAACTGCATCTCCCCTTCACATTGCAGGTAGAAATCCAACACCTCCTGCAGAGCAGTCCGAACCTCTCTTCTCTGATGACGAAGAGGACCACCACACCTTCGACTCCGACGCCCTCCAACAGCTCGTGGAGAGCCTCCACAGCCCACTTCCAGGATCAGGGCAGCCCAGCTGCCACGAGGAGAACCCACCCCCTGCACAGCACACACAGCAGGCAGCACCCACCACCACGGCTCCCTCCCAGGACCCCCACGATGAACACATGGCCTTCCAACGCCGTGTGTTGGGGTGCCAGGAGAAGCTGGCTGAACAGGTGCAGGTGGGGTTCGACCGCATGGCAGCCAAACTAGACGCCATACGTGGGTATCTAAGTCCCATCAGGGACCACTCACAGTCCCTAACGGACACCCACAGTCCGCTCCATGCTCTCCAAAGGACCATGGCTGACATCGCTAGAGTCCTGACTCTGCGACAAGAACGACTGTCTAGTCAGAGTGCCTCCAGCGATCTCGCCCGGGAGTTGGGACACATGCGGAGGATCATGGAGAACATGGAGCGGATGCAGGCGGAAAGAGCGGCTGCCACGGCTGCACATCAGCGAGAGGTAGCTGGGTCCCTCAATGCCCTGAAGACCCTCCTCATGGCATTGCTGCCACAAGGCCTGGCCCTGATGCATGCTGCTGCTACCACCCCATCCACATTTCCGGCCCCTGATGTGTCAGTGCCACACAGTGCTGGAGACAGAACACCACCACCCACATGTGAGGCACATGCAACAGCAGAGGACGAAGATGCGGATGAATCTGCCATCGTGGTCAGGAGGACGCAGTAGCATTCATCTACGCCATGTGGCCTGTTTCTGCTTGGTTCTGCCCTCTGCATCATCACCTTCCACTGTCCCCCAATGCACTCTGCGACACTCACCTTGGACCTCGACATGGACTGCCATATTCTGTTTGGTCTCCAATGACACAGCTTTCAGACTGCGGACTGAAGTCCTCCTCTCCTGATGTACCTGTCATTCCCTGAAGGACTCTGGCTGGCCCTCCACGGGCCGACAATGTGAAGTGGGGTTGGCATGGCCCTGTACTGCTCCAGCTGCAACACTCCCTTGATTGTGCAATAAACATTCATATTCACACAGATGTGTCATGTCTATGATCTATGATGTCTATGATCTTTCAAGTGTGGAAGTATGGATGAATGTATGGTCAGTGATTCCCCCTTACGTCCATGTTGCCCATGTTTGGGACTTTTGTCACAGGGTGACACATTGCCGATTGCGGTCCGGGTGGCGCCGACACTACAACAGAGACACATCCATTAGTCACTTCCTTGTCCAGCCCAGGACGGAACCACGCCCAGAGCCTCGGGGTCATTGTTCACACCCTTACGCTGGACTGGCATACGCCAGGACAGCCCACTCCAATTACGCACACAGGGGGGGACGAAAACGCTACATGCCCCAGGTCTTCACTGTTGGGATCTGCAGCTCACAGGTCTAGTTGTCAGCATGCCACAGCCACTCCCTCACGGCTGGTGTACACCCACACCACACCCATCCAGCACAGGCGTCACAGGACATGTGACCCTGCCAATAAAAAGGGCCTGGCGCACGTGCTGGACGCCATTTCCACTCTCTCTGACTGGGTGTCTCCATGTAGTTCTCATGTATGCATGAGGGCCAAAGGCCCTGCCACCTCACATTGCCCAGTGCCGGGGGTGACATGATGGCGTCCGCACCACGGGACTCAATCATTAAGGGTCCATGGCTAGCAGTGCACAGATTTGGTGGCACCGGATACACTGCGGCAGGCACAGGCACACCGCCACGGGACGGTGTCTTGCGGTGCAATGAGATAGGGGCACCTAAAGTGCTGAGCAGGTGTGCAGCCTGCGATGATGCGCCATCCTGGTGGTCCGGACTGGCAAGGATTAGTGTGAGCCCTGCTGGACCGCAGTGTAGGCCTGAGCGGGCGGGCAGGGCGGGCCTCCCGCCACGTGGCATTGCCTCGCAGTTCACAGAGTTAGTGGCACCTCAAGCGCTGTGCAGGTGTGCAGCCTGTGATGATGCCGTGTGCACTGATGTGGTCTCTGCCATTGCGAAATCAAGACCCAGAATCATGTGTGTGACCTGGTGGCCTGCGGTGCGGGGCTGCATGATGTGGAGGGTGCCATGGTCGCGGGCACCGGGCTTTGAGATCCCTCCGGAACGTGGTGGGCCCTCTTGGAGACATGCCGGTGGCGGAAGGTGAGCAGTGAGGCCTGGTTGCACAGGGGCGGGCAATCACCGCTGGGCGGCGGGAGGGGCTGGGGTGCAGCAGCCTGTGTGCGCAGGGGCGGGCAAGCGATGATGGCATGTGCAACTGTATGGACTCTGCCATTCATGTCTCTGGAAACTGTTTCAGATGAGGGACCTGGGGGACTGCTGTGAATACCGGCACGTGGTTGGCGACACACCGGTGGCAGCAGGTGAGCAGTGAGGCCTAGGTCCGCAGTGTCGGCACTCTCTCACCCTCTCTTTCTCTCTCCCTCTCTTTCTCTCTCCCTCTCTCTTCCTCTCTCCCTCTCTCTTTCTCTCTCCCTCTCTTTCTCTCTCCCTCTCTCTCCCTTTTTCCCTCTCTCTTTCTCTCGGTGGGTGTTGTTGACCTATTGGGGCTCCGGGCTGCATGATCGGTTGCTCCAGGGCATCTGTTGTTCTTTATGTGTGGCTATGGGCTGTGCTCCCTTGTCTGGTGCCGATTGTCGTCCTACTTTACACCAGGTAGGAGCAGGTGTTAGTTTCCTGCTGCTAACGCGCCTTAGCACATGTTTTGTGATCTTATCGCCGATCGGGCTGGTCGTTGAGAATGTTGTGGAGTGGTGTTGTTGCGGCTTTTTGCACGGGAACGCCTACTCTACATATCATTAGCGTTAGTTGCCGGGGTCATCGCAGGTAAACTGGTGTTATGGGCTGTTAGCACCAGCTTGGGAATGGGGAGATAAATTTATCGCGGATTTGACTGCGATAAAGTGCCGATAACTCGGCGATAGCTCCTTGAGAATATGCCCCACTGTGTTTAAGTAGGCCACAAACGATTCCTGTACCATGAGCAAATACGGAAAAAATGTGTTTATTGTTTATCGATTTAACTAAGCAATATTAATTATACAGAATAATAGTTAAAAAATGATTATGTTTTATCATAATGAAAGAAGTGAAATTAAATTATGAAATGGAGCTTTTATTTTCAGCAAATAACTAAATCTGTTTATTTCTCCTAGAGAAAACTGCACGCTTTACAAAGAAGGCCTCAACACTGTTATTAGGGTTAATTTTGCTTTAAAATGTAGAAATGCAGAAAATGTGTTTTATTCCTTATAGACGACTATTGTGTTCTTTCTTGTCGATGGCTGCTACTACATGTTTGGCGTATCAGTAATACTTCCTACCGTCCGAGGAAACATTCATTTTTGTGGATAATTGTGCTAGTAAAATGTTGCCATGTTTGTTCGAATGCGAGTGTCGAGGAAGGAGAAGATTTTGATTTTCTTTACCGAAGGACGATGATGACAGCATGAAATTAGAACAAAAGAACTGTTGAAAGGAAAGAGCGATGGAAGTGGTGTGACTTAACACCCTATGCTACTCGACCAATGAGGAGAGAGATTTTTCTGGATTTTGTTACAGGAATAGGCTTGGGTTGATTAACACTGGAGTATAATTATTAGTGATAGATTCCATGTGGGGTGGTCAGGTTAGAAAGAGACTCCGGTACAAGGCATTTGTGTGAGCTGTTTCTTTGAGATTTCTTGGCTGATGCTGTCTGTGAGCTGACTCCTTAACTTTGCTCCTCATACCTTGTGAGGATTGCCCCAGCTTTCCCTTCTGGCCGGAGGGTTAGCATTTCAGCTATTCGCATGCTGTGCTATAGTTTTCTTAGGTTCGTATGAAATTCTGTATTTGCATTGATCTTATGTAAAATGCTCTTTTGTCTCTTACACTATCCACTCAACTCATGCTCCTTAATTGAGATGTTATTGTAATTATCTGAATTGTGTTCTTGTGTGGGAATTCAGGTTCAATACTGTATCTTTGTTTGACTGTTTCATATGCTTTCAAAGAAAATAGGTAAAAGCAAAGTATTAGAGAAACGGAGTCTGTCTTTAATCATTATTGTAAATGATGAGATATATTTAGTTATATAGAAAGGTGTATATAAATATTCCTTTTGTTCTAGGTCCTAATAAAGGGAATATTTCATCTAAATCCTTTGCCAAATTCCTATCAAATCTCCGATCTGTCGGAGGACCTGACATAATATGGGCCAAAATGAAGTCATATAAATAGAAGAATATCGTAAACTGTTTAAGCGTGTGGTATAAATGTTATAAGCTCTACTTTGGCTACCCGAAACCCTTTTTCCACTGTGCCTCGCGCTATCAGTTCTTGGTAGTCAGATTAGGATGGTTAGTGTAGATTGATTATATTGGCAATTGATTAAGATGAGTCTTATTGTTTGTTATTAACCTTTCGTACTCTTTGTTACATGTAATGGCCGCACCGGTTTTGACCTTAAAGGAAACTTGTTAGCAGGTCCGGAGAGGCGTAAGATCCCAGGATAAGCCCAAGGGCGGGTCTTAGTGTGGCATACACTAAGTATTGCGTTGTCTGCTGTTGATAAAAGTATTGAGCAATAGTCGTATTGTCAGTATTGCACAGGGAACTTTGGAGCTAGTATAGTAGACACTTATTTGGGTACCTTTAGAAAGCGCATCTGGAGAAGTCCCGAAAGTCTTCACTTGAATGAGAGTAGAATCACGCTGGTCAGAGATTTTACTAGTAGCGAGAGTATTCTTGGAGAGATTGTATCTATCTTCTTTTAGTGGAGCACACAAGCTGGAATATCTATGTGTTCTAACTCTGTTTTTCTAAAAAAGTTTGTAAATAGTTGCCGATAATTTTTGTAAAGGGAGGGTCAGTTGCAGGGGTTGTACTGACGTCAAAAAAAGCTGCGCTGCAATTGGATAGTTAGCGTGAGTCATCAGAGAGAACTGCGCTGCTATTGGTTAACTAGTGTGAAACGTCACAAGAGTGTTGTGCTGCTATTGGTTGGTTGGTGTGAATCGCGCTGGTATTGGTCAGTGTGAACCAATTGGATTTTTAGAAGAACGGAAGAGGTTCTCGAATAAGGGGTTTAGGGATCGAGACTGAAAATGAAATTGTTAAAATTGTTGAAAACTTTGTTTAGAATAGATGAACCTATACCCATTAGAGAAGGAATTCCTGTAGCTCCTGAGGGTACGCCGGCTTCTTTTATGTCGTTAGAAAGGGGTTACCACACGTGTAAATGGTTGGAAAATTGGGTGAAGTATACAGAAAGAGATGGAAATTTGACATTTCCAGAGTATGGTACTTTCAACACTAGGATTTTAGAGAATTTGAAATATCAAATGAATGAGTTAAAACCGAGTCCGAGACGTATGCAGTATGAAGCGCTTGAAGAGTGGGAACATGAGGCATACAAGAGAGATAAGGATAGGACTGAGAATAGATACAGAAACACTGTGAGTAGATACTCAGAGGCAAAATGGAGATGAAGAAATGGAGAAGGGATGTTGTGGCATTAGGTGAAGGAATGTATCCAGTTGTATTAGTGGAGAATAATGAAGGAGGAAAATGTAAAGAAAAAGAATATTCCAGAGACAGAATCAGATCCAAATGAGGTAGATGATGAATTGTTGGATGAGTTATTAATGAATAGACCTCCACTGTATCAGGAAGAACAAGAGAGACCATCACCAAGTGCTCAATTGATTTAGATAGAAGATCCTCAAAGGAAAAATGCAAGTGTAGTAAATAGGGCAAAGGGAGATTTAACTGAGAAACGAATATAAAATGCTATTGAGAAGCTTGAAAAGGACTTATAAAGAGAAATGCTGGGAAAACCTGTTGGAATCCATAGAAACAAAAAATGTACGGAAGTTCTGGAAGCTGATACAGGCAGCATCAGGACAACCAGTTAGGGCCATGAACTGTGTGGTAGAAGAAGCCGCATGGGAAGAATATCTGAAGGAACTGTATGGGATACGTAGTGGGATAGTGGAAGACCTAAAACTAGACTTCACAGTAGAGAAGGTGAAGAACACTATAAAGGAGCTACTGCTAACCAGGGCAGCAGGACCTGGTGATCTTCCCGCTATTATAATAAAGACTCAGACACATTGGTGGACTGAATTTCTATCACATATGTTCATAGCCATTTTGGACTCTGGAAAAATTGCAAAGAACTGGAAGGGAGCTATAATTAGACCAGTGCATAAGAAGGGAAACATGAAATCCCCAAAAAACTACAGATTGATTAACCTGCTGGACATAGGGGAGAAAGTCTTTGCTAAAATAATACTAGGCAGATTGAAAGACTGGGTGGAGCAAGGGTCGATTGTGCCAGTAGAACAGGGTGGCTTTAAGGAGGGTCACTCCACAATCGACCACTGCTTTGCACTATGGGCAGTGGCACGAAAGTCAATCAAACAAGGAGGGAAGCTTTTTTGCTGCTTTGTGGATTTCCGGGCAGCATTTGATCTAGTGGATCGGAAATGCCTATGGGAGACTCTGGAAAAATATAATATCCCGAAAGGCCTGCTGGTCATAATTCAAGAGCTACATAGAGGGAACTGAGTGCAGATAATCAAGGATATGGTGGGGTCCTTGACGTTGAAAATAGCTATTGATAATGGTCTTAGACAGGGTTGTGTGCTGGCGCCCTTGCTATTTGCCATTTTCCTAGCAGATTTACCCGCAGCCCTAGAGGTGGAGAGAAGTGCCAGCCCGAAAATGAATGGTAGACATCTATTGTGCTTATTGTATGCAGATGACCTCGTGATTTTTGATCAGACTGAGATAGGGCTTCAAAGAAAGCTAAATGCTTGTAATGAGTACTGTGCCTCAAAGCATTTAACAGTAAATATGGATAAAACTAAAATACTATGCTTTGGGAAAAGAGACCCTAGGAGCAGATGGTTTTTGGGCACATTAAAACTTGAAATTGTGACGGAATACAAGTACCTAGGGGTCTGGTTTGATAGTTCTCTAAGGTGGCACACACATATAGAAGCCCAGAAAGCTAAGGCCTTACATCGGTATGTGGTCTGAAAAAAGTTAACTGGGATTATGGGGAGATGTCCCACAGACCATTAATAAAGGCCTATAGCGCGATGTTACCCCCCCCCGAGTATTGTACGGTGCAGAAGTGCTCTACTTAAGCGGTAAACATGGTTGGGAGCTAGAAGAAGGGAAGTGCCTAAAAACGTTATTGGCTCTACCAGGCTCAGCAAGGATTCAGGCCATTAGAGCTGAGCTAGGTATAACATCATGGAGCATACAAGTTCAAATGGAAGTGATAAGATTCTGGAAACGCCAGGACCCAGGAGCTGTACAAAAGGTCTCCCAATGGTGTAGAAATGAAATCCAGCTTAGTAGCTTAAAATGGGCCAGGGAGACAAGAAGGAAACTGCACATGGTGTGCGAGAATTTGAATGTGAGAATTGGCCCACTCTCACTCCAGGTAGAAACTACTAAGAGTATACTGAGATCCCAAGGGCAGGTAGCAGCTCGGAGGGTAGATGTCGAGTACCTGAGCAAGAAAAAATCGGTACAATTTATGAGTATGACTTGGCAGAATGTTGCCTGGTACCCGTACCTTGACACGTTACCTAATTACTGGCTCAGGTGCGAAATCTTAAGATTAAGAATTGGAATCAACCCTTGGAGAACAAATGAAAAAATAAGAGTAGTAACGATGCAGTCCGATGGCAATTGTAAATGCATGCTAGGAACTAAATGTGATTTTCCGCATATATTAGTTGATTGTATGACAGTTCTAGCCCAGCAGAAACTATTCCTGCGGCCTATGTTTTTAAAGTATGGTATTAAATCACTGGCCCAAGCAATAGAGCTTCTTACCGATATGCCTAAACTTGATATTGCTATTGCAATTGGTAGATATATGAAGGCTGTGAAAAGCTGTTTTATGGAAAATGATCCCGTGAATAAAGATATGAATTGAACTAGATTTATAGTGAAGTTAAAGTACGAAATTTACCCCTTTGGATTTATATACATGTTGAAATTATTTTTAAACTTTATTCTATTTTTAGGGATGTGCCGGTAATATTTACATCATGAAATAACGCTATTACGATATTTATTGCATGGGCAATTGTGACGTTTTTATTACATTATATATAAGGCATCGATCCAATGGAATTAATGATGGTATTGTGATGATTTTTAGACTATTTATGAACAATGTTTTTATATTATTTTATGCTGTTTGAAGACCAACGGTCTAAATAAACATTAAAAAAAAAGTGTAGTAAATAGGCCAAAGGGAAATTTAACTAGAGGAATAAACCAATTAAATTTGAATGCAGATGCTTTGTCAGTTTCAGTGACTATTGGTCCTATAGTTCCATTATATAATAATGGAAAAATGGTTCACAGGTGCATGCTTTAACAGTTCCTACAGTTCGAAATGACAGAATTAGTAATGGTGCGAGTGAATCAGAATCCTTGATTGTTATTTCTGAAAGATCAGTAGAAACTCCAAGGCGTGATGTACGGATTAATCCAAGGAGATTGTTACAGAAAACGAAGGGAGTGACAGTGACACCTACATCAGGAGGGTCTTTAGGACCTTCCCTGGAGGAATTGGATGAATGGATTAGAGGGATGACTTCTAATAAAGTGAACGTTGATGTAGGTAAATTAAAAGCAGATTTGGAATTGGATATTGGGTACGATTAGTCCAGAGAGATTGAGTAAATATCAGGAAGAAGAGTTGTTATTCTTGTGTAAAAATATCACAATGAGAGTGAGAAGCCTTCATGAGAAATTTGCTGAAGTTGCACAGACGTATGGTGTGGATATAGAAAAGTCAAAGGCTTTACAAAAAATGTACAGATTGGATTTCAGTGACAAAGATTTAGAGAGTTTGAATGCTTCAGGGAAGTGATTGCAGATTAAGGAGTTAATTAACACATTGAGACGATGGGGTGAATTAGATCGTTGGAAAGGAAGATGGGCTAAAAAGAAGGAAGAAACAGTTGTAAATATGAATGTTTTACCAATGTACCCATTGAGAGAAACAAGAACAGAAATGATTGAAATTATATATTCCATGAGAGAGGTATCTGTAGGTGGATATGTTCATGTTCCGTGGTCAAGACAGGATATATTGTCTTTTACGTATGAGTTTCCTAGATTGAGAGAAAAACCAGTAGAATGGTACAAACAAGTAGAGAGGTTTGTGAAGGTTTCAAAAGCTTTGGGAAAGACTTAGAGGGTTTGTTTGATATTTTAGTTCCAGCTGATTTGTGTTTAGAGTGTAAGATTGCGGTAGATTGGCCGAAAGAAGAATACCCAAGAGATGCAAAAACTGGAGCACCATCTGATGAGGTGATGAAAAAGTATAATCAGGTCATTACCTATTTGAAGGGAAAGATCTCACCAAAGGAAACAGATTGGGTTAAGATAGACAGAACTACACAAGAAACTAAAGAAACAGTGCATGCTTATTATGAAAGGCTTCTTCAATTGTTTAAACAGTTTAGTGGCATTGAGAATATTACCAACAAGGACATGGGTCATTTTGTATATAGGTTTGTGTTTGGATTGAGACCAGAGATTAGCATGATGATTCAACAGCATTTAATCTGTTGGCAAAGCAAGTCTATCGATGAGATATTGCGTTATGCCAAATACTGTAGTGATGATATTGAATCAAGACATAAAAAGTTGAAAGAGAAATTGATGTGGGCTCAGATGAAAGTGCCACAGAAAGGTGGATTTGTGGACTTTTCTCAATCAGGTTTTCAAGGCAAGTATTAGGTTGTCCAAGATAATCAGAATGCTGTTGTTATAAAGAGTGGTGGTGCCAAAAGTAAAAATAATAAAGAAGATATGAAGAAGGAATATCCGTGTCATGGTTGCAGAAAATGTGGACATTGGAAATGCGAGTGTAGGAGTCTGTTGGCAAATACAGGTGGTGGTGCAGGTGTTAGTGATATGAATCAGAATCAGCTAAATCAAATGCAGAGTCAGTTGCAAAAATCTGAATTTAATAGATGGAAGAGGACAGGGTTTACAAATACCTCAACCTCAAATACCTCAAGCTCCTATGCCAAATCAGAATATGAGTGGTCAAGTACAGAGATACAGCACGAATATGGGTTTTCACACAGATGAATCAACAAAGCAAAATGTATAAGTGGTTTCACAATATTGGTTACAGTCACAAGGGAGTGATTCAGATACATCTCAATGACGGTGCCTGAGGGGGGAGGAGGAGTGCGTGCTTGACGCATCCCCAGAGGTAGATCAGTGTGGTCCTTTTGTGGATGGAGAAGTAGAAGGTAATGTGATTACATTCCTTGTAGACACTGGCGTTACCCATTCCACCGTGAGAACTGTGGAAATTCCCAACCTACCCCTCTCGGGAGAAAATATCCAAGTTGTAGGCGTTTCAAATCAATTGATTAAAACTCCAGTAACAAAACCAATGAAAGTGCAAATAGGAGACTTCAGAGATTTACATCGATTTGAGTTGTGTGATACAAGTCCAGTTAACCTTTTAGGTAGAGAGTTGTTGTGCAAAATGAATTGCACCATCTATTGTACACCAGATGGAATAGTATTCCATACCAAGGAGGAGGACGTTGTCTTTAAAATGGAAAGGCAAGGGACAGAAGTGAATGATTTGTATCCTTTACTTACAGCGAAGGATTTGCCTGTTGAATTGAGAGAAACTGTGTTGAATGATGTGTGGGATTTTACAGGGAAAGACATTGGATTGATGAGAGGAGTTGATCCTATTCAAATTACAGTCAGACAAGGTGCACAATTTCCAAAAACCCCACCTTATAAAATGAGTCCTGAAACAATTGCGTGAGTAACGCCTGTGATTGAAATGATGATTGAACAAGGTATTTTAAAGGAGATACTAAGCAGTCCTTGTAATTCGCCGGTTATGGGAATTAAGAAACCGAGTGGGAAATATCGGATTGTTCAGGATTTAAGGAAAATAAATCAAATAGTAGTACCTTGTTGTCCAATAGTGCCAAACCCAGCAGTAATTCTTTATCAAATTCCATGTGATGCAGAGTGGTTCACAGTGATAGATTTCTGTCAAGCATTTTTCTCGATACCCTTACATCCGGACAGTCAATATTTGTTTGCATTCCGGTTTGGAGACCGTGTCTTGGCATGGTGCCGAGTTCCTCAAGGGTATACTGAAAGCCCTTCAATTTTCTTTTTCT
>CAWUFW010022529.1:0-93587 GCA_963921515.1 Calotriton arnoldi | reverse complement strand
TACAACAGTACCACTAACAAAAGGCCATGCATGTTTAACTAAGTAGGACAACGAATGCACAGAGCAAAGTTGCACAGTGCATAACACTGGGCACTCAGCACTGTAGTATGCGAGTGTGGTGAGAGAAGGCAATACACAGAGTAAATCGAGGAAGAGGTACGTTTATGCACAGTGAAAGACGACGGGGCGGAAGAAAGGAGTCAACACACAATTCAGGTGGTTGTGAGAAGGCGCTGTCAGTGTGTGGTACAATATGTACCTCGCGAGTGGTTGCAGGGGGTCGTCCGTGCAGAGAAGGTGGTGGCAATTAATGAACAAGTGCAAGGTGTGGGAGTCCATGCACAAAGCAAGCACGTTACAGAAGTCCAGTCCATGCACAGATCAGAAAGACAATATACGTTATAGTAAGGGAGATATGGAAATGATAGTTTAGGCAAGTGTTGAGGCGAGCTGTGGCAAAGTAGGCACATTCCATGCTTACAGGGGACAAGAGTTTGTGTGGATACATTTCATACATTGTACAAGTGGTCAATGGACAAGGTAAGGGGTCTGGTAGGAGGAAATCCAGGCTCAATAGCATTGTCTCTTTTGAGGGGAGCAGCTCGTGCTAAATGCAAGAAAACCTGGTGTCCATTTCAAAGCAAGAGTACTAAGTTAGAGACTCTATTGGTGCGCTAATGGGCATTTCTAAGAGGAGTGCACTCACCAGCAGCACTGAGCTCCGCACCACCTCGGACAAGCTCTGCCGCAGTTCGGCCGCGGTGCCCGGTTTGCTCAGCGCCCGGGTAAACTTCCTGGTCTCCATCGGGGCGGCGTGAGCCATGCGGGCACGGCTGGTAAAGGGACTCCAGTCCGGGGTGTTAAAACAGCCCTGTGAGCAGCATTAGAGGGCTCGGCGTCGCAATGGGGATGTCCCGGTCTAGAGCTGTTAGCGGCGACCCATCCCGGCCTGCACTGCACCTGGGACGCGTGACGTACGGGGATCCCGGGGAGGAGTGCACAAGCTCAACTACAGTCCGGCCAGGTCGCCCGCGCGCTCTCGCTGTCTCCTTCTTAGGCGCGCGATCACACAACACCGGTGTCAGTTTACCCCGGGACTTCCACAGCGCAATGATTGGCAGTAGACCCTGCCCCCTCCAATTTTTTTTATCGATATCCTTCTGACAACCTGTACAACAGATGTAGCCATACAATAAATCCTTACAGTAAAGATGTTTCCCATCTGAGATAAAGACGTACTACAATCGACCACTTCTCAAAACAAGCACTGAAACACAAGTGCGGCGCCGCGCCGCAAAAGTGAAACAGTACTCCGGGTGGAGGGTGGGCGGCAGTGCGATTCCCTTGCGGGAGCGGCGGCACCAGGAGCGATAATTGCTACCATATGGCACCAGGTGCTCGCTCCCGCAAGTGAATCGCTAAACGTGCACGCGTTGCCATTGAAGGCAATGGAACGCGTGCACGTTTTTGGCTGAAAAGCCGAATCGATTGCAAAAGGTCTTTTTGCCTATGCAGCGCATGCGCGCTGCGTAGGCGAGACCTAAAAAGGAGTCAGGAAAGTGTCTCAAGATCAGATCAATGCCATTTTGCAAATGAATCCACTGAGCACACAAAAGGAGGTTAGAATGTTCCTGGGAATGGTTGGTTATTGCAGACAGTGGATCCCAAGCTTTTCACTGATAGCCAAGCCATTACAAAGGCAGACACACAAGGACGTGTCAGATCCTGTACATCTGGATGAGGAAAATACGAGTTCATTTCTTGAATTGCGAGACAGCTTGTGTCGAGCACCAGCATTGGGAATGCTCAATTTCAATAAGAGCTTTGCACTGTTTTGCAGTGAACGTGATGGCTGTGCACTTTCAGTTTGAACGCAAATGCATGGAACAGCACGCCGTCCAGTGGCATATTTCTCAGCCTCTTCAGATCTTGTGATACAAAAGGGGATGATGGACGGAACGTTTGAGCCAATCAAACACTCACTCCCAGTCAACTGATCTGGGTTTAATCCATCATCATTCTTTAGCTCACTCCACCACCCCAGTTCAGACATGGCCATATGCAAATCAGTCTGACCCTGTGCCTCATGGGAACAGTCCAGCCCCAACTGCCAAGCCATGTCTTCCCTGGACCGGAAACAAGCATCCTAGGACCGGTTTCTGGCATTTCAGCCGTCATCAGCCAGGCTTGCTTGAATCCAGTGGCAAAGTGAGCAAGGGACCCACGTCTGGGCATACCCCCGCCAACTTAGGGCGACCAAAGCGATACAAAGGGGATGATGGACGGAACGTTTGAGCCAATCAAACACTCACTCCCAGTCAACTGATCTGGGTTTAATCCATCATCATTCTTTAGCTCACTCCACCACCCCAGTTCAGACATGGCCATATGCAAATCAGTCTGACCCTGTGCCTCATGGGAACAGTCCAGCCCGAACTGCCAAGCCATGTCTTCCCTGGACCGGAAACAAGCATCCTAGGACCGGTTTCTGGCATTTCAGCCGTCATCAGCCAGGCTTGCTTGAATCCAGTGGCAAAGTGAGCAAGGGACCCACGTCTGGGCATACCCCCGCCAACTTAGGGCGACCAAAGCGATACAAAAGGGGATGATGGACGGAACGTTTGAGCCAATCAAACACTCACTCCCAGTCAACTGATCTGGGTTTAATCCATCATCATTCTTTAGCTCACTCCACCACCCCAGTTCAGACATGGCCATATGCAAATCAGTCTGACCCTGTGCCTCATGGGAACAGTCCAGCCCGAACTGCCAAGCCATGTCTTCCCTGGACCGGAAACAAGCATCCTAGGACCGGTTTCTGGCATTTCAGCCGTCATCAGCCAGGCTTGCTTGAATCCAGTGGCAAAGTGAGCAAGGGACCCACGTCTGGGCATACCCCCGCCAACTTAGGGCGACCAAAGCGATACAAAAGGGGATGATGGACGGAACGTTTGAGCCAATCAAACACTCACTCCCAGTCAACTGATCTGGGTTTAATCCATCATCATTCTTTAGCTCACTCCACCACCCCAGTTCAGACATGGCCATATGCAAATCAGTCTGACCCTGTGCCTCATGGGAACAGTCCAGCCCGAACTGCCAAGCCATGTCTTCCCTGGACCGGAAACAAGCATCCTAGGACCGGTTTCTGGCATTTCAGCCGTCATCAGCCAGGCTTGCTTGAATCCAGTGGCAAAGTGAGCAAGGGACCCACGTCTGGGCATACCCCCGCCAACTTAGGGCGACCAAAGCGATACAAAGGGGATGATGGACGGAACGTTTGAGCCAATCAAACACTCACTCCCAGTCAACTGATCTGGGTTTAATCCATCATCATTCTTTAGCTCACTCCACCACCCCAGTTCAGACATGGCCATATGCAAATCAGTCTGACCCTGTGCCTCATGGGAACAGTCCAGCCCGAACTGCCAAGCCATGTCTTCCCTGGACCGGAAACAAGCATCCTAGGACCGGTTTCTGGCATTTCAGCCGTCATCAGCCAGGCTTGCTTGAATCCAGTGGCAAAGTGAGCAAGGGACCCACGTCTGGGCATACCCCCGCCAACTTAGGGCGACCAAAGCGATACAAAAGGGGATGATGGACGGAGCGTTTGAGCCAATCAAACACTCACTCCCAGTCAACTGATCTGGGTTTAATCCATCATCATTCTTTAGCTCACTCCACCACCCCAGTTCAGACATGGCCATATGCAAATCAGTCTGACCCTGTGCCTCATGGGAACAGTCCAGCCCGAACTGCCAAGCCATGTCTTCCCTGGACCGGAAACAAGCATCCTAGGACCGGTTTCTGGCATTTCAGCCGTCATCAGCCAGGCTTGCTTGAATCCAGTGGCAAAGTGAGCAAGGGACCCACGTCTGGGCATACCCCCGCCAACTTAGGGCGACCAAAGCGATACAAAGGGGATGATGGACGGAACGTTTGAGCCAATCAAACACTCACTCCCAGTCAACTGATCTGGGTTTAATCCATCATCATTCTTTAGCTCACTCCACCACCCCAGTTCAGACATGGCCATATGCAAATCAGTCTGACCCTGTGCCTCATGGGAACAGTCCAGCCCGAACTGCCAAGCCATGTCTTCCCTGGACCGGAAACAAGCATCCTAGGACCGGTTTCTGGCATTTCAGCCGTCATCAGCCAGGCTTGCTTGAATCCAGTGGCAAAGTGAGCAAGGGACCCACGTCTGGGCATACCCCCGCCAACTTAGGGCGACCAAAGCGATACAAAAGGGGATGATGGACGGAACGTTTGAGCCAATCAAACACTCACTCCCAGTCAACTGATCTGGGTTTAATCCATCATCATTCTTTAGCTCACTCCACCACCCCAGTTCAGACATGGCCATATGCAAATCAGTCTGACCCTGTGCCTCATGGGAACAGTCCAGCCCGAACTGCCAAGCCATGTCTTCCCTGGACCGGAAACAAGCATCCTAGGACCGGTTTCTGGCATTTCAGCCGTCATCAGCCAGGCTTGCTTGAATCCAGTGGCAAAGTGAGCAAGGGACCCACGTCTGGGCATACCCCCGCCAACTTAGGGCGACCAAAGCGATACAAAAGGGGATGATGGACGGAACGTTTGAGCCAATCAAACACTCACTCCCAGTCAACTGATCTGGGTTTAATCCATCATCATTCTTTAGCTCACTCCACCACCCCAGTTCAGACATGGCCATATGCAAATCAGTCTGACCCTGTGCCTCATGGGAACAGTCCAGCCCGAACTGCCAAGCCATGTCTTCCCTGGACCGGAAACAAGCATCCTAGGACCGGTTTCTGGCATTTCAGCCGTCATCAGCCAGGCTTGCTTGAATCCAGTGGCAAAGTGAGCAAGGGACCCACGTCTGGGCATACCCCCGCCAACTTAGGGCGACCAAAGCGATACAAAAGGGGATGATGGACGGAACGTTTGAGCCAATCAAACACTCACTCCCAGTCAACTGATCTGGGTTTAATCCATCATCATTCTTTAGCTCACTCCACCACCCCAGTTCAGACATGGCCATATGCAAATCAGTCTGACCCTGTGCCTCATGGGAACAGTCCAGCCCGAACTGCCAAGCCATGTCTTCCCTGGACCGGAAACAAGCATCCTAGGACCGGTTTCTGGCATTTCAGCCGTCATCAGCCAGGCTTGCTTGAATCCAGTGGCAAAGTGAGCAAGGGACCCACGTCTGGGCATACCCCCGCCAACTTAGGGCGACCAAGCGATACAAAAGGGGATGATGGACGGAACGTTTGAGCCAATCAAACACTCACTCCCAGTCAACTGATCTGGGTTTAATCCATCATCATTCTTTAGCTCACTCCACCACCCCAGTTCAGACATGGCCATATGCAAATCAGTCTGACCCTGTGCCTCATGGGAACAGTCCAGCCCGAACTGCCAAGCCATGTCTTCCCTGGACCGGAAACAAGCATCCTAGGACCGGTTTCTGGCATTTCAGCCGTCATCAGCCAGGCTTGCTTGAATCCAGTGGCAAAGTGAGCAAGGGACCCACGTCTGGGCATACCCCCGCCAACTTAGGGCGACCAAAGCGATACAAAAGGGGATGATGGACGGAACGTTTGAGCCAATCAAACACTCACTCCCAGTCAACTGATCTGGGTTTAATCCATCATCATTCTTTAGCTCACTCCACCACCCCAGTTCAGACATGGCCATATGCAAATCAGTCTGACCCTGTGCCTCATGGGAACAGTCCAGCCCGAACTGCCAAGCCATGTCTTCCCTGGACCGGGAAACAAGCATCCTAGGACCGGTTTCTGGCATTTCAGCCGTCATCAGCCAGGCTTGCTTGAATCCAGTGGCAAAGTGAGCAAGGGACCCACGTCTGGGCATACCCCCGCCAACTTAGGGCGACCAAAGCGATACAAAAGGGGATGATGGACGGAACGTTTGAGCCAATCAAACACTCACTCCCAGTCAACTGATCTGGGTTTAATCCATCATCATTCTTTAGCTCACTCCACCACCCCAGTTCAGACATGGCCATATGCAAATCAGTCTGACCCTGTGCCTCATGGGAACAGTCCAGCCCGAACTGCCAAGCCATGTCTTCCCTGGACCGGAAACAAGCATCCTAGGACCGGTTTCTGGCATTTCAGCCGTCATCAGCCAGGCTTGCTTGAATCCAGTGGCAAAGTGAGCAAGGGACCCACGTCTGGGCATACCCCCGCCAACTTAGGGCGACCAAAGCGATACAAAAGGGGATGATGGACGGAACGTTTGAGCCAATCAAACACTCACTCCCAGTCAACTGATCTGGGTTTAATCCATCATCATTCTTTAGCTCACTCCACCACCCCAGTTCAGACATGGCCATATGCAAATCAGTCTGACCCTGTGCCTCATGGGAAAAGTCCAGCCCGAACTGCCAAGCCATGTCTTCCCTGGACCGGAAACAAGCATCCTAGGACCGGTTTCTGGCATTTCAGCCGTCATCAGCCAGGCTTGCTTGAATCCAGTGGCAAAGTGAGCAAGGGACCCACGTCTGGGCATACCCCCGCCAACTTAGGGCGACCAAAGCGATACAAAAGGGGATGATGGACAGATCTTGTGGCTGCCGCATTACCTAGATGTTTAAAAGCAGTTGTTGCTACTTGTATGAGTTTGGAACAGAGTGAGACAATTGTAATTGGACATCCATTTACAGTGTATGTGCCACATTCAGTTGAGATTTTGTTAACACAAACTCCCACACAGCATCTTACAAGCAGTCGCTTAACAAAATATGAGCAAGTGATCTTGGGTGCGGAGAATGTAACAGTGACAAGATGCAAGAGTTTGAATCCAGCTACACTGTTACCGGTTCCGAGTTGTGAAGTGGTGGTAGATGAAGCAGATCATGATTGTCTAGATGTGACTGAGTTATGTACAAAGCCGAGACCTGATATACAGAATACTCCATTAACTGAATCTGATCATGTTTTGTTTGTGGATGGATCATGCTTGAGAGACAATGAAGGTACCTTGCGAGCTGCATATGCGATCTGTACAATGATGGTTGTTGTTGAAGCATCATGGTTGAAGGGAGTGAGTCCAGCACAGGTGCAGAATTGATCGCACTTACCAGGCATGTTGTATTGCTGAACAGATGCGAGTAACCATATTTATGGATAGTCAATATGGTTTTGGGGTGGTGCATGATTTTGGGCAGTTGTGGTCTCAACGTGGGTTTATGACCTCTTCAGGTTCACCAATACAAAATGGAGAGTTTGTAAAAAACCTATTGATGGCACTACAACTGCCAGCCCAAATTGCGGTGGTGAAATGTTCAGCATATAAATTTGGTTGTGACAATGTCACCATTGGCAATAAATATGCTGACAAAATTGTGTGCTATTGTCCTCTACATTCACATGCAATCAATGGGGAATTTTCGAAAGAACAATATGATGAATATGAATGCAGACTAATGTTTTAAACTGTTGAAAAATGGGAAGAAATTAGAGAATTACAATATTCAGTTACTGAGACAGAAAGAGAAGGTTGGATCAAAACAGGCTGTACACGCAGACAAGAAGATAAAGTGTGGGTTTACACAGATGGGAGAGCTGTTTTACCGGATAGCTTACTGTCCCCAATGGCAAGAGTCTGCCATGGTTTAACTTATGTGGGCAGAGATGCTATGATAAGACTTTTTAAACAAACATGGTATAACCCAAGATTCAGAGCCATTGCAGTGAGTCTATGTCAAAGATGTACAACTTGTCAGCAACAAAATGCAGGTAGAAAAACAATTGTACATTTTAGCCAAATTCGGAGAGGAGGAGGACCATTTACCAGAATGCAGATGGATTTTATTGAATTACCTTCTTGCAATGGATTAAACAAGTCCTTGTACTTGTATGTCTGTTCTCAAGTTGGGTTGAAGCATACCCCACGCAACTTAATGACAGCCTAACTGTTGCTAAATTGCTGCTTAGAGAATTGATACCTAGGTTTTGATTACCAGTCTTGTTGGAATCAGAGAGAACAAGTCACTTTAATTATAAAGTGGTGCAAATGCTTTGTGCTGCTTTACAAATTGATCAAAAGTTACATTGTGCTTATCGACTTGAAGCATCAGGCGTGGTTGAGCAAGTAAATGGCACAATAAAATCACGATTAGCAAAGGTTTGTGTTTCAACTTCACTGAAATGTCCTGATGCATTAACTCTGGTGTTGATGAGTTTGAGGAGTATCCCAGACAAAAAAACAGGACTGTCCCCACATGAAATTATCATGGGGAGGGCTATGAGACAGCCTACAGTCCCAGCAAATCAGCTTGTGAACACATCTGATGATTTGGTGCTGGATTATTGTAAAGGATTGGCTGACGTAGTGCATTCTGTGTCTCACCAGGTTGGAGAAGTCGCCACTACTGTTCAACAGGAGCAAACACATGACTTGTACCCAGGTGAAAGGGTGCTTGTGAAAAAGCATGTGAGAAAAACCTGTTTGGAACCTCGCTGGCATGGGCCATAGCAAGTGATTCTGGTGACAACAACTGCAGTTAAATGTGGATGTCTACCTAATTGGTGCATGCAAGTCACATTCGTTGAGTCTCATGTCCACTTGAGAGTAGAGTCAGTTGAAGGTGAACAAAGACAGCTTGAACAGTCTGAGAATCAAGTAGAGTGGGCATCAGCTACTGGGTCTTGTGACACTGTTGAAAATGAAAAAGAATTAATTTCAGAAGAATCTGACCAAATTCTGAAACAAATGAAATAGACAGTGTACCAGAAAAACTAGTACAAAAAGGTGACCATTGGTCTGAACGAATTGAACAGTTGAAAGACATAGTAATGAAAATAATCTCAAACATTGCAGTAGAAGTCTCTAGTCAAATTGAACAAAGTCACACCCGACGGAGATGAAATTGCAGTACACAGATCAAAGAGAGCACGAGTTCCAAGTAAAAAGTAAGCCTGGGCGATAAAATCCGCTCTGCTCGTGGAGTTTTCGGATTTTTGGCAACTCCGCGTAGAATGCAGAGTTATCGACAAACTCTGCGCTCCGTAACAGAGCAGAGTTTTTTTGGTGTTTGCGCGCTCAAATGCATTTTCACGCACGCAGGAGCGACTTACTGGGATGCCTGCATTCGCCAACGAGATTTCCTATCCGTTCGTGAGCGCCACAAGATTTGGTAGCCGGCCGCAAGGTCCCGTAAGAGTGTGCGTTCGTGAACACTTCAATCGGGCGCGCCATCGGACTTCCGGCTGAGGTTTCGTGAAGATCGCGATGCCGAACATGCAAAATTTGCAATCTGGAGAAGAATATCTCTCGAGCAGCATCAAAACCTTCTTGAAATGATGATTTGGATTAAAAAAAACTCCCCAGATTGACATTTGGCTGTACTTTTTTGTGCAAGGAGTCCTTTTTCTTTTTTTACTTTTTTTTAAGAGGAAGGAAGTGCCCCAGAGTCTCCAACTTCCTTGTTCAGTTTTCATTTGGATTTGGATCTGGAAGGATCACTCTTTGTGTCTGCGGCATCATATATCATGGGATTTGCAGACTTTTGGATTTGAGATTTCACAAGTATGTTGGAAAAATATGTTGTTTGTTTGATTGGGGCATTGCACCTACATTTTTTGTACTTTTCATTGTTTTTTTTAAATTTATTGTTGTGGCCTGTAGTTTCAGTAGTGGCGTAGTTTGTTGTTTCTTTGTATGTCATTTTTCTACTAGTTTTCTTTTATAAAAGGAACCATGTTGCAAAGTTCACTACATTTTCTCCAACTTTTGCAATCAATTTGCAATATTTATTTAATTCACTAGCTCAGTAGTCTGCCAATAGGCCTTTCGGCCAGTAGGCCCAAAGCTACTCATGGGTGCTTGAAACAACTGTTTATGTGGTGTCTGTTGAATTTAAACATCATTTAGGGCGTGGATGGCATTGGATTGAATTGCAAAATATGTTTTTCGGGGGATATTTCACTTTTTTTGTGTGTGTTAAATAAATGCCTTTGTTGGATGTGTGTGGTGTGGTTGTTGTGCAATTTGCAAACTTTTTTAGCCCTGTGGATTTTTGTTTTTGCATTGTTGCATTAAAGCTGTGTTGTTTAGCATGCCTTCTTTGTCTGGCCATATAGGCCTTCTTGAGTTCATTGTTTTACAGGCCTCCTCCTTTTTTTTCCCCTCATATGACCTCCGTAGCTTAAGCAACCTCTCGATCTGATTCGCCCCTGCTGCTTGTTGCTTGGGGATCCAGTCTCAGCTGATGTTCTTGCAAGAACCACCCGCACAACATACCATGAGCTGACCAAGAGGTATAATCATTGGACACTATATTGCAATCTAATCAGAATCTAAAGGGTCTAACAAATTCCAGAATAACTCAAATTCAGTTCCTTCTCTATAAACATTAACCTTCTGGTCTAAGTCCCTAAAGTATCTCACAGAGTTCCACCAGGCTCTCCAAGTGGGGGGAGCTGCCTGACGCCATAACTTACAAATCTCCCTCCTTGCCAGAAGGATCAAATAAAACACCAGTTTATTCTGTAACCCTGAGAGGCCTAGCGCCCCATCGGGCATCAATATAGTGGCAAACATAATAACCGAAGGGCTTACCTCCACCACCATGCCCAGGGCGTCCCACAGAGTCTTACCCACATTGCCCCAGAACTCCTGGATCAGAGGGCAGGAAGTGAAAACATGGATATCATCCACCTTCTGGGCACCACATCTCGTACATTTTCCTTCTCCATTACCCTTAATTTTGGAGAGTTTGAGTGGGGACCAGTATAGCCTGTGGAGCGTAAAAAAGTGGTTCCTCCTTAGTGCAGCAGATTTAATCAGCGGGTAAAGTGTCTAAAGATACTTGCCATAGATTTTTCAGCTCCTCACTCGGCAAGCACTTCTCCCAGACCAGATATGGATGTTCCAGCTTCCTATCGGCTGCAGCAAGGAGATGATTATACCACTGTGCTACTTCCTTCTTTTTCTGGCTCAGATCTTGTAGCTCGTCCTCCATGGAATTGTCCTCCAAAAATGTCCAGTGTTGACTCTTGCACCATGACAAAATTTGGTAGTACTTAAACCTAGAGAGTGCACCGCTGGTAAGATTCTTCCAAAAATCCCAAGAAAAACATTTGCTGCCATCTACAATGTCCTTCCAGTGCGCAACACTGATGTCCTTCAACAGCTGAGCTACAGCAACTAAAAGGCACTCGGGCGTTCCTGGAGAGTCCCACACTGGTGCTCAATCACTGTAATAGGACAATCCCAAAGAGACCCGGCAGTCCGACCACAACTTACCCGCCGCATACAGAATCTTGAGCCGGACCTTTTTAAAGAATTTAGGAGCACCAAACTTATACATAAAGCCTTCCTCAGCCACGTCTAGCAGCATAGCTTTAAACATAGTGCAAATGAGTGAGCTATCTGGCCTAAGAAGTATCATCCTACAATTCTTTAATTGATACGCCCAGCAGTACAGCTGAAGATCCGGTAAGCTCATACCACTGTGTAAGAGTTTTCGCCTCAGTTTCTTCCAGGATAGCCTGATCCCCTTGCCTGCCCAGATAAAAGAAGAACTCTTACCCTGTATTTTAAGTAATCCACCTTTATCGAATTCCAAAGGGATGTTATTAAAGAGGTAGGCATACTTAGGTAAAACACTCATTTTGATCAGGTTGACCCGCCCGAAATGGGATAGCGGAATGTTCTGCCACCTTTTCAATAGTATATCCACCTCCTTGGAGACTCCCTCTAAGTTTTTTTTGGGGATGTCTCTAAGATCCTGAGTTATTGTTACTCTAAGGTATCTTAAATCCTTGGAGAGCCTCACCCCTTGAGCTGCAATGTTCCAGGCCATGATTTCTGTCTTGTGGTTGTTAATCTCGTAACCCGACAGTTTACCAAAAGCCTGAACTTCAATAAGCAGTTCAGATAAGATAGTGTTAACATTGGATGACAACAAAATCAGGTTGTCTGCATGCAGGGCTAGCTTCCTCGTGAACCCATTTGCAACAAAAGGGGTGATCTTTTCATTCTGCCTTAAACTCTGGGCCAAAGGCTCAATATACAGGTCAAACAGGACAGGAGACAACGGGCAGCCCTGTCTAGTACCGCACTCTATCGTGACCACTGCGGAAAGACTATCATTGACCAGAATCTGGGCCCGGGGAGCTTTATATATTTTCTTAAGGACCTCCCTAAAAATATCTCCAAAACCAAAAGCCTTCAAAGCCCTGTTCAAGTAGTGCCAGTTGACTCGTTCAAACTCTTTTGCTGCATCAATGGTAATAATTGAGAGAGGAACACCCTGTGCTGTTGCGAGGTCGATCGAGCCAATTAAGGTATAGACCAAATCCAACATCTGCCTACCCGGAAGGAATCCCTTTTGATCTTCATAAATTATCGGTCCCACAATCTTACAAAGCCGGGCATTGAGTATCCCTGCAAAGGTCTTATAGTCACAATTCAATAATGATATTGGCCAGTAAGATTGACACTGGGTCGGGTCCTTCCCGGGTTTCAGGATCAGTGAAATGACAGCATCACTCCACGAGTCGGGTAAAGGAGAGGTCCCCCTAAGAATTTCATTGAACAATTTCACCCAGATCAGCATTATTTCATCAGTTAATAGAGTGTAAATCTCGATTGGAATCGCATCCAAGTCCTGCAGCTTTCCCTTTCTAGGATTTACTGAGGACAGCAAGTATTTCATTAGCTGTTACATCTTGGGTAAGTGTTCTTTGGCTGTCCAAATTCAACTTAGGGAGGTGTTTCCCGGCAAGCCAATGGTCTATGACATCTTCCTCAACCGATAAATCCTCTCGATATAAATCTTGAAAGAATTCGATAAAAGCCTGCTCGATTTCCCCTTTGTCTTCCACAACTTGGCTACACTTTTTTATCTTGCTGATGTAATTGCATGATCTATCTACTCTACTCTTCATGGCAAGGAGTTTGCCACAATTCTCTCCCTGGTTGAAGTCCCTCATTTTACTTACTTCCCACTTCTGAAGCATAATCTCTTCAGTTTTAAGTTTAAACTTCAGTTGGAGATCTTCAACTAATAAGCTATCTTTCTCAGCGCCAGACGCCCTCCCAGCCTTTAAGGCTGCCTCAGCCATTGCTATCTGCTCCTCCAAGTCCGCCATCTCCCTTTTTTCAGATCTAGCCCAACCCGCAGAGGCACCCTTTAAGATCTCTCTCAACCAAGCTTTGAAGGCATCCCATACTATATACAGGGGGGCCGAATCCAAATTATGCTGGAAGAAGATAGCTGTTTCCCTCCTAATCATATCAGGGATAGATGGTTGTAGAAGAAGTCTCCTATTCAGAGTCCATCTCCTCACAGTAAGCTCTGTTCAGGGCTATTGCCCCATGATCAGAGAGATGAATGGGTATATATTCTATTTCCCTTACTTTTCCTAATTCCGGAAGTTCTATAAAGATGTAGTCAATCTTCGAGTAATGGCCGTTTTTCTTGCTGTAAAAGGAATATTCCCTGGCATCTCCCTTTTTCTTCCACCAAACATTGCACAGGTTAATATTTTTTAACATTGTAGTAAGATGGGCTTTAACCTGTGGTGCTGCAATCTGAGTTCTATGGGAGGATCTGTATAGCTTAATTTTTAAAAGGACATTGAAGTCTCCACCAAGTATCAAAGGGGCTTTAAAATCTGCCAGAGAAAGACAAAGGTTATATAGAGGGTTGGTATCATCTTCATTAGGGCCGTAATAATTGGTCAGAGTTTAGGAGGCACCCTGAGTCCTCACCTCTGCAATTACCCAACGTCCTCTCTTGTCCACCTTCGTCTTAATTAGCTCTACCCCTGAATTTATTTTAAAGATTATGACCACCCCCTTCGAACAGCATTGTTGATCTGAAGCTACAATCTTATCGACCCATCTTTGTTTGTCAAACAGTGCCTTACATTCTGAACTCAACAGGTGGGTCTCTTGAAGCATAAGAATCCTAGCTGAACGATCCTTAAGATATTGCAAGACCAGGTGGTGTCTTCTTTTAACTCTCAGGCCATTCACATTCCAACATAGAATTTCAAGACTGCCACCTCCCCAGGATCAGTTCTACCCCCCGTCATCGCCTTGTTTCCATCCCTGGCTACTTCTACAGGCAGTTGTTGAGTCACATGAGGTCCCTATTATGGATTTATTTTTCTCCCAATGCTCCCCACCCACACATGTGCCGTGCCGCCCTCTCCTCCCTCCCCACCCATGGGAACCCCCCCTTACTACTTATGGCAATTAACAATTGCCAGTTTGAGCCGCAACCTATTAACCCATAAACAAAAGAAAAAACTGTCTTTACCAAAAAGAAAAACTGAACTCCCTTCAAGACCTTAAATACAAGCCTCATTTAGCTGAGGGTTTATTATGTGCCAGAAAGCTGTCCACTTCCTCGGGGGATCTAAAATTATACATCTTGTTGGCCCACATCACTTTCAAGAAAGCAGGAAATCTTAACTGCACCTGAGCGCCTAGTTCTTTCAGACTATCCATCCGCTTTCCCAACTCCCACCTTCTGTCCTCCGTAACACGAGAGATATCTGACCTTATTCTAAAGGTTGCCTCTTGTATCTGAATGCTCTTATGTTTAAGAGCTGCCCCCAGTAATTGTTCCTTAAGCAGAAATGATTGAATGTTTACCAGTATTTTCCTGGGCCTCTTCCTTCCGGGGTTCAGTTTAAATGGGTCTCTATGTACCCGTTGGATCTCTGTTTCCCATACAGACGCAGAGGTGACCTGTGGGAAAGCTTTTGTCAGAATCTCTATAACAAAGGTTTTAATATTGTCTCCTTCTAATCATTCTTTCAGGTTGAGGATCCTGACGTTGTTTCTTCTAGAGCTGTTTTCAAGTCTCTCTAGTCTGTCCGACAGATCCCTTTCCTTCAACCTAGCCACTTCCTGCGTGTTGTCCTTCATGTCTGACCTCAGCTCCCCCACTTTGCTCTCCAATTCCTCCATGCGATGCGCTAGCACTGACAAATTTTCCTCTAGACTAGTGCACGTGTCTTGAATCTTCTTTTGATTGAATTCTGAGGTTGAAAAGCGTTCCTGCTTGTTGTGACTGTGAATGACCATGTGGCTGGTGACCATTTTGTGGTGGTAGTTAGTGTGCTGCTTTTGCCATAGACCTGCATGTCTTTCCTTTGTTCCTCTTGGCTTACTGCTTCTTGTTGTTGTGGCCTGACCATGTGGCTGGCGGCCATTTTGTGAAGGCAGCCAGTGTGCTTTTGTTTTTCCATAGGCCTGCATTGTCTGTCTTCCCTTTCTTGTTGTTGTGGTGGCCTGGCCATGTGGCTGGTGGCCATTTTGTGAAGGCAGCCAGTGTGCTACTGCCATAGCCCTTCATTGTCTGTCTTCCCTTTCTTGTTGTTGTGGTGGCCTGGCCATGTGGCTTGCAGCCATTTTGTGAAGACAGCCAATGTGCTTTTGCCATAGGCCTGCATTTTCTGTCTTCCCTTTCTTGTTGTTGTTGTGGTGGCCTGGCCATGTGGCTGGGGGCCATTTTGTGAAGGCAGCCAGTGTGCTTCTGCATTAGGCCTGCAAGCCTTCTTTGTGGTGGCCATGCCTGTTTATTTGCATGCAGCACAGTTCACTACATTTTCTAATAAATTTGCAATAGTATTGATTTGAAATGATTCACTATGTGGCCTAGTCTGCCAATGGGTTTTCCAACAAATAGGCCCAGAGCTACTCATGGGTGCATGAAACAACTGTTTCTGTGGTGTCTGTTGAACTTAAACATCATTTAGGGCATGGATGGCATTGGATTGAATTGCAAAATGTGTTTTTGGGGGATATTTCACTTTTTTGTGTGTGTTAAATAAATGCCTTTGTTTGATGTGTGTGGTGTGGTTGTTGAGTAACTTGCAAACTTTTTTAGCCCTGTGGATTTTTGTTTTTGCATTGTTGCATTAAAGCTGAGTTGTTTAGCATGTCTCCTTTGTCTGGCCATATAGGCCTGCTTGAGTACTTTGTTTTACAGGCCTCCTGCTTGTGGTGGCCATTTTTTGTGGTGGTAGTTAGTGTGCTGCTTTTGCCATCGGCCTGCATGTCTTTCCTTTGTACCGCTTGGCTTACTGCTTCCATCCCCATTGCCAGCTGCAGCTCCATGAATGCTGCATCCCACATGATGCACAATGCCAAACATTTTTATTTTTGTTTTTTGTTCTTCTTCTTTTCTATCCTCCTTCCTGAGTGTACACAGTACACCATGAAAGCCCTTGTAGTCAAAGTTTCACAAATGGCTACACTGTTGTTATGTTTTTTTTTAATAACTAAACTGAGTTAATAAAATGTAATAATATTAATAATAACACTAACAAGTGTGACCACACACTAAGTTATATATTATATTTGTTTGTTTGTACTAGTAGTAATTGAACCACAACAACAAATGCCACATTTCACTGATGTTCTTCTGGCGTCTTTGCTTTTAGGTGCACAAAACACTGAGGAGGAGGTGTCATCATCACCCGTTGTAATGCCAGACAGAAGTCCTGCTGCGCACGACATCACATGAAGCGTGACCACAGACAGACATCTCTTCAACTTGTGCCATTGCGTGCTGCTGACATCTGAAGAAGATGGCCCCAAAGAAAGGTACCGGGTCCTCCAGTACCAAGAAAGTTGCCAGTGAGAAGAAGGAACTGCCACTTACCAAGACTCGTGTGCCGCCCAAGGAAACAAAAAGCTGCACCTGCAGCAGCAGTGTCCGGGGAGCAGCTGGGAGCAGCACCCCCATATCAGTGGACCCATCCCTTAAACCTAGGCCCAAGCCCATGTCTGTCACAGAAGCAGCCAGTCTAATCATTTAAGAGAAGTCAATTTCCCTAGGTCTATGTTTCCACTCACGTTCTTACATTCAATTCTATCTCATCATACAGTCACTACATTCATTCTTCCTGTGTGGTATGTTATAAATGTTGTCCTTATTAATATGTACCCAAAACTGAGATATAGTATAAAAATACAATTTTATTAAATCGTAATTAAAAATCTCCACATACACAATATATTTTCAAATTAAAAACCGTACATCAGTAATATTAAAATCAAAGGCCTAACACATTATAATATCCATCCATTAATTAAAATATTGGCGCAAACAAAAAGAAAAAACAATTCGGACAGAAAACAATTGTCAATGCGATACCAGAACCCTTCTAGAGTACAAGTCTATTTGGACTGTTACTCAACATAGATCCAAATTCCTATAGACATTAACAGAAAGACTGCTAGGATTAATGTTCGTTTTACAGAAATTCTTTCAGTTGGATTCAGATCATACAGTGGCGTTGACGTGTTTCGGTGGTAAAAGAACCACCTTCCTCAGGACTCGTTATACAGGGTTACTTTCTTCTTTACATCAATTTCTACATATCTACATCAAAAGATACAAACACATAAAAAAAAACGATAAATATAAATCTGTCCAATATCCATACAGTAGTAAAAATATAATTTTATTTATTATCCCTTTCATCATTTTTTACATATTGTAATCCCATTACGCCTGCTACTAAGGCCAGGGGTACCATCCTCTAAATCATCACCACCCCCACTATATCTCAATTTTGTGCAAATATTATAAATCTATCATATAAAGACTCAAAGGTAGGCTACATACCACAACCAAACTATCTTAAGCTCCTACCTAAACACATTAAAAAGGAATTTTTTTTATAACAGGAATATACTTTTCTCATTTTTCCACATTCATACTCACCAATTACATTCAAAACATATACATCTCTTATCGAATTGTCAGGCAATTATTGCCGTTGAGGATACGCCCTTTCTGATTGATGGCGAGTATATCAAAAAGCAACAGGTTCCTAAAAGATACCAATAGAACAAAAAGGCAATTATATTTATGCCTATTACTACCTAACACCCATGTCTGGACATATACCTAGAGTGGGGCGACCTTACCTCTTGGGTTGGTTTTACGAAGGTAACTTTCCACAGTTCTAGTGTTTTTGTAGTTGGCTCTATCTCTTTTTGTGGTTGATTGATTACCATAGAAAGAATAAATCAGTTCTTGCAAACTGTTCGTTTTCAAGGGTATATATCCCTAGAAAAATAAATCATGGGAACCAGTATGTCATGGTATTCTCTCTAGAAGGATTTCATACATAAATGAGACAATCTTGATAATATTATATGCAGGTGCTTACCTCCATACAAAAAAGAAATAATTTTGTTATAAGGGCCACCCGTCTGTCCTCCTATTTCTCTTTGATTGTGAGGACTTTCCCATATGGGTCCTTCAGTAGGAGCGAGTAGACTTCCAATTATTAATGCTACCTCCTGTCAGTCTAATCATGACAATGCAGTGATGTTGAAATTGACTTATCGTTATCGCAAAGTAGTACCCAATCAACAACAACAGCCGCAACAACAGCCGCAACCACCGCCCACAATAGCAGTTGTTCCTCCCGAAGTAGGGGCAGTTCAGGAGATAGAACTTCCTGCAGAGGAAGAAGAGCAAGCCACTCTTTCAGATGATCCATTGCCTTCCAGATCCCCAGCAAGGAAAAGGAGGGTTAGTCCCTCGAGTTCTTCTGCAAGCCCCCCTTCTGATGAGCTAGATGCCAATTGGATGCCACCACCTCAGTCTAAGAGTGAGACACGCCACGAGAGAAGGCTAGGGAAAAGGAAGGTTCCAGAAAGCCTTAGAGATATGGAGGTAAATGTAGAAGAGGAGGATGATGACGAGCCAGCCATCATGGACATTAGTCACGCCCCAGTGGAGACCAACATTACCCCATCCCAAATTGCTGTGAGGGATGTGGCACGGATACCACCAACACAGATAACACCAACACCACCTGCAGCTTCCATTTTTACATTTGCAAAGGCCCCGGCAGCGACCTACATCCAGCACAACCACCTCAGTAGAAGTGGGTACTGCATTTGCAGAGAGTCCGGCATTGCACGTGGCACCTCCAGCAGCACCAGAAAGTTCACCTTCCCAGTTTGGGACTTCTTTTTGGTTAACAGTAAGGAGGAGAACGTTGCTATATTCTTCATTTGTGGACAAGGTGTTAGTCGGGGTAAGCTTGGTACAAACTATGGTACCGGAGGCCAAACAACCCATCTGAAAAAACACCACCTGATCCAGTGGGAGGCGCACCTTAAAAGCCAAAAAACTGCACCCATTGCTGTTGGTGGTGATTAAGAAGTAGAAGATACGATTGTGGTGGAAGGTGAACAAGAGGGAGATATCTTCTCTGGAACACTAAGTAGCCCTGTCCCCAGCAGTGCAGTGGTACCGCCCACATCCTCATCAGCCTCAGCAACATCTCAGTGGCACAAGAGTAAGAGTCAAGCTGAGACACTAAGGCAAGAGAGTACCACAATGAAAAAACGTGTGGCGTTGAACCTAACAACATCTGGCGCCAAGAAGTCACCTGCATCAGTGGCACCAGAAAAGAAAAAAAATCCAGCCTACCATTCTCAGCATGTTTAGGTCATAGGGGCTGTACGAACGCAACACCCCAACGGCACGCTTGTACATTGCGAAGCTGGCTAAAATGTTAGCGCTAGACCTCCTCCCTTTTTCTTTTGTGGAAGGGGTGGGTTTTCTTGAATTTGTGACAGCCTTCTGCCCAAAATGGAAGGTTCCCAGCTGGTCCTATTTTGCCAGAGTTGCTGTTCCAGCACTACATCACGACGTGATGGAATTGCTTGGACAAGCTTTACAGCAGAGTGCTGTACACACTAACCACCTGACAAAAGACATGTGGACCAGTTGCCAAGCCACTGATTACATGTGCATCACTGCATACTGGATTTCTTTTGTGTGGGTTAGAGAAAAGATATCTGCAGGTGTTGACACTGCTGAGATTTTTAATGCCACTCGGAAACATGCAACTGTAGCCTTGTTCGACATAGAGAAATCTCATACTGCTGCAAACATTTTAGAAGAGTTTAACAGCAAGGTCTTTGAATGGCTGCACCCAAGAGGGCTTAACATTGGTTCTGTTGCCATGGGCAATGGCAGTAATATAGTTAGGGCCATGTCCATTGGTGGCTATTTCAGGGTCCTGTGTTTGGCGCACTGCATTAACATTATTGTTCAATACTTTCTGAAAAAAGAAGACTGAGTCAACAACTTACTGACCACCTGCAGAAGAATCTGCACACATTTCAGCCATTCTTTTAAAATTCAGAGGCAGCTGAGGATCATTCAACGTGAGCATAAAGTGCCAGTTAAAGCATTCATCCAGGAGGTGCCAACACGTTGGAACTCAACTTATTACAAGCTTGAACGTCTGTTTGAGCAGTGCAGACCACACATGAAGTCAGCAAGGAGGACTGTACGATGGGCCAAGCTATCCCATTGTTGCACATGCTACAGGAACAGCTGAAGGGGGTGTCTGCAATGTACGCAGGTGTGGAGGAAAAAAAAGAAGCATATGAGTTGGTGCAGAGCTTAACCCTTTACTTATTTGAAAATACAAGGGTGCCAAGAGAAATTGTGTCATCCAACCATTACATTTCTGCCACAATTCTGGATCCACGGTACAAATCAGTACTGAACACTAGCACATCCATTCCTTTTTCAGAAGTGGATGTTGCCAAGTACAAAACGTGGATAGCTGCGGAAGCCAGTCAATTAGAAAAAGCCCCCCAGCAATTAGAGGCCCGCTACTCCAGGCCACAACAAGAACCGCAGGGCAGCCGGCGTCAAGTTCAGCTTCAGAGCCTGAGGGCAGTGTGGTTGGCTCACAGCAGCCAATCAATCAATCAATCAATCAAGCATTTGTAAAGTGCACTACTTACCCGTGAGCGTCTCAAGGGGCTAACCGGTGGGGGAATGCTGCTACTGTTCGAAGAGCCAGGTCTTGAGGAGTCTTCTGAAGGTCAGTAGGTCTTGGGTCTGCCGTAGGAGGAGGGGGAGGGTGTTCCATGTCTTGGCGGCGAGGTGGGAGAATGATCTGCCACCGGTGGTCACTCTTCGGATGCGGGGGACAGTGGCGAGGGCGTGGTCGGCGGAGCGAGCTGACGGGTGGAGGTGTAGAAGCTGAGTCGGCTGTTGAGGTACGCTGGTCCGGTGTTGTGGAGTGCTTTGTGTGCGTGGGTGAGGAGCTTGAAGGTTATCCTCTTGTTGATGGGGAGCCAGTGCAGGTCTTTCAGGTGGGGGTGTGATGTGGCTGCGGCGAGGGACGTCGAGGATCAGGCGTGTGGAGGCATTCTGAATGCGTTGGAGCCGTTTCAGGAGTTTGGCCGAGGCTCCTGCATAGAGGGCATTTCCGTAGTCCAGTCTGCTGCTGACGAGGGCCTGGGTGACCGTCCTTCTCGTTTCGGTGGGGATCCACTTGTAGATCCTGCGTAGCATACGGAGGGTGTTGAAGCAGGAGGCGGAGACGGCGTTGACCTGCTTCGTCATGGAGAGGGTGGAGTCGAGGATGACCCCTAGGTTGCGTGCGTGGTCGGTGGGCGTAGGAGCTGTTCCTAGTGTGGTTGGCCACCAGGAGTCGACCCAGGCCGAGGGGGTGGATCCGAGGATGAGGACCTCCGTCTTGTCCGAGTTCAGCTTCAGCCGGCTGTTTCTCATCCAGTCGGCGACGGCCTTCAGTCCCTCGTGGAGGTTGGTTTTGGCGGTGTGGGGGTCTTTGGTGAGGGAGAGGATCAGCTGGGTGTCATCGGCGTAAGAGATGATGTTGAGGTCGTGCAGTCGGGCGACGTAGGCGAGCGGTGCCATGTAGATGTTGAACAGCGTTGGGCTGAGGGATGAGCCCTGGGGTACGCCGCAGATGATCTCGGTGGCTTCGGAGCGGAAGGGGGGGAGGCAGACGCTCTGTGTTCTGCCAGAGAGGAAGGAGGTGGTCCAGTCCAGGGCCTTCTTTTGGATCCCGGCATCATGGAGGCATGTTCGTAGTGTGCGGTGGCAGACCGTGTCGAAGGCGGCTGACAGGTCCAGGAGGATGAGGGCCACGGTATCTCCGTTGTCTAGCAGGGTCCTGATGTCGTCGGTGGTGGCGATGAGGGCAGTTTCGGTGCTGTGGTTGTGGCGAAACCCGGACTGGGACGGGTCCAGGATGCTGTTCTCCTCGAGGAATCTGGTCAGTTGTTTGTTGACAGCCTTCTCGATGACTTTGGCCGGGACGGGGAGCAGGGAGATGGGTCGGAAGTTCTTGAGGTCCTTGGGGTCCGCCTTGGGTTTCTTGAGTAAGTCGTTGATCTCGGCGCGCTTCTAGCTCTCTGGGAAGGTTGCTGTCTCGAAGGAGATGTTGATGGCTTTCCGGAGGTGGGGTGCGATGGTGGTGCTGGCTTTGTTGAAGATGTGGTGTGGGCATGGATCTGCCGGGGATCCGGAGTGGACGGAGTTCATGATCGCGATGGTGTCATCGTTGTTGAAGTTGGTCCAGGAGGTCAGGCGGTTGGTGCGGGTGGTGGTCATGGGGGTGGAGGTGGAGGTCTCGGTGGTTGCAGGGGCGGTTGTGGTGTTGAAGCTGTCGTGGATGTCTGCGATCTTGCGGTGGAAGAAGGTGGCCAGCGAGTCGCACAGGTCTTGCAAAGGTGGGATGTCGTTGAAGCTGGAGCTAGGGTTGGAGAGTTCCTTCACGATGTTGAAGAGCTCTTTGGCCAAAGCCACCAACAACACTAAGAACAACATCAACAAGAACAGGAGCATCAGCCCCACCAAAATCGGCACAGGAATGGTTTCTACAGCAAGGGCTTGTTAGGTCCAGTGCTGAAGCTAAGGCAAAGGAGGCCGAGCAAAGCGGAGCACCCCTGAGCATTGAGCGGATGGTACAGGCCTATCTGGATGACCCAACCGAGGTCTACATTGATCAAAACCCATTGCTGTATTGGGATGGGAAAAGGCACCAATGGCCAGTGCTCAGCATTCTGGTGATAAACTATCTGGCTTTCCCTGTCGCAAGTGCCTCTTCTGAGCGTATTTTCAGTGCTGCTGGTGCCGTTGTAACAGTAAAAAGGACCAGTCTCTCGCCCCAAAATGTGGAGAGGTTAACCATGATCAAAATGAATCAGCACTTTATACCACTGGATTATACCATTCCTGAGGTAGCACAGCAGGAAGATGATGATGGAGACTTAGGTAATGGAAGTAGTGTATTAGATGACCTACTTCTGGGTGAATCAGCAGAGTTTGAGGATGAGCTCTACTTCCCTGACAACTAGGCTTTCAATTTGTTACTTTCTTCCTTATTTACTTTTATTATTTGTGTGTGACTCTGCCTTTCTGGTTCAAATCACAACGAATCCATCACCACCGTCTTACTCTTTTTATTGCCGTATTGAAGCTGCAACTGTGTGCATTTATTAAAGAAGTAAGCCCACTCCTCCGAGTCCTGCTCCATCCTGACTCGCCCTAAATCCATTTCCCTCAAGCCAGACATTGGATGGAGAATAGTACAAGAAATGTGTGCCTGCCTCGTCAAGTCCCTCCAAAGAACATGACTATAGCAATTCTCCTTTCCAAGCCGAGAGGGACTGCCCCTTAAGAACAACAGGTAATGATGGATGGCATGCATTGGATGCTGACTCTGTGTGATTGGTGTTTGTGTTGTTGTTGTTGTGCATGAAGTATACTAGTGTTATTTAATCTACACACAAAAAAGTGACTAAAGTCAATGTTTCCCTTCTTGTTGTTTAATAACAAAATTGTACTTCTACTGCAGGCTGATCCATTGCATTTCTGAATATGGAATCTATTCTGGACTCACTCGGTACACTACAGAGTTGGACACCATGATGATGATGACCATACTATACTCATCGCAGTCAGTCAATAGGATCAGAGATGAATGATGGAATAACTTGGGGCGTTTCATGAAGTGGCCTAAAAGGTAAACAAGTCAACAACAACCACAGCAGACCTACATGTCTGTGTAATGGTGGAGGTGAGTGTAGTGGTATGACTGACAGTGGTGCATTGATTTCAGTTACTTAATTTGGAAAATGCTATGTTGCTGTATATGTGTGCTCTGTCTGGCTCAAAATATAAGCTAATTGGAGGTTGGGTGGACCTGCTCTGTCATGTTGTTGTAGGTTAATGCTGGAAACAGAGTAGTAGACATGATTTAGCCATGCCGCCTCTGAATGTGTTCTTGTTGCAATCCTCTGTAGTTTATGCATTTTTTTTCTCCTGATTTTTCAATATCCCTTTTGTTTTTCCATCTACACTTACAGGCCGGCCTTTACCCTGTGCTATACTGGGAAAAACAACTCACACTTACCTTACCAATCTGCATCCGCCAGGCAGGCAGTGGCACCCAAGATTGAAGGACGGAGCGTCCATGGAAGGGAGGAACAAGAGGAATGCCGAGATGCAACTCCCCAATTTGACCAATAAATACATAGTAACTTAGTATCATTCATCATCTATTAATTAATTTGACTCATTTTTTCTCTTCAATCATTACGATTGTGTGTGTTGTTGTTTATTATGTTTGCTCTTTGCTTATAATTGACCCCTACAGCTATTTTATAATTTTCTTTGCTAGCTTTAAAAGGAAGCCCGGTGCAACAGAATATAAAATGTATGTAATTTGGGTCTCTCTGAGGGCAGACGGGCAGGGCAATTGCATAATAATAATAATATACTGATGCCCTGTACTACTAGTCTAGTACTACTTATCATTAACCATCAAGTCATCATCATGCATGCATTTCCTTTTTCTCCCTTAACAGAATTATGATGGTTGTCTGCCAAGATTGTGTGTTGTCCATATGTAGTGTTTGTCTTTGTCAAACCTATCCCTCACCCGTGTTGTGTGAATTGTATTGAGGTGTGACTAAATTAAATTTACACCAATAATTGATCACACACTTGCTGGGGCGGATGTGGTGAAAGCAACAATAACTCAAGGCAGGGAGAGGATCTTCTTCTTCTGCTCTAATTATATATATATATATATATATATATATATGTATATTACCTACTGGCGGTCGCCAGTAGGTAGTTATAGTTACAACCTAGTTTCCATAGGAAAAGCGTGTTTTGGTTTGCTAATAACTTTGGCATCGTTTGACGAATCTTTATGTAATTTTCCAAAAGTTGCACTTTTAGGTCAGCTCCTATCTTGAAAGTTTGGGGGTGATTTGTCAAGCGGGGGCTGAGAAAAAAGGGGGTCCCAAAACGCGTTTTCTCCATGTTAATTTCCATAGGAAATTTTGCGATGAGCTACAGCCCGAACTGCTGAACGGAATTACCTCAAATTTGGCAGAAAGGTAGAGCTTGGTTCAGAAAGCGACCTTTTTTTAAAATTGTGTAAATCTGTTAAGTAGTTTTTGAGAAATTCAAAGAATAAGAGTCAAAAAATCAATTTCCCATATGAAACTTTGTGCAAGGCTAGAGCCGAAACTACTGAACGGAATTACCCCAAATTTGGCAAACAGGTAGTGCCTGGATCAGAAAGCAACCTTTTTTTAAAATTGTGTAAATCAGTTCAGTAGTTGCTGAGAGATTAGAAAAATAAAAGTTTCAATATCTGGGCGGAGCCTAAGTCCCGTGCACGAGCTTCACTGTGATTGACTGCAAACACTCCAAACCAGGAAGTGTTGGCAGCCATCTTGTGGCTCGGTAGAATCGAGTCACTAGAAAACAGAGAAACAAAGGTATAAAACAAGAGAAGGGGGCAGGGTAGAAACACTGTGACCCCCTAGGCCTGCTCAGGGGCTCCCAGAAAGACCCCAGGGCCAAAAAAAGCATTAAAAAAAATAAATAAAAATATCGGCGTAATTCGCGCTGGGGTCGCGGGGTCCCGCGTTTTATTTTAATGAGACCCTGGGGTGGGCTAGGTCCCGGGGGCATTTCTTAAAAAATAAAAGTGGGGGCTCTGTGGGGCTGCGGGGGCCCGATGGGGTCCCCGCAGACCCGGGGCTTCACTCATGTTGGGAGGGGGTTGCACGCCCCCCCTCCTGGAGACCTCCATGTGCTTATAACTTTGGCGTCATTTGACAAATCTTTACTAAATATTTCAGAAAGTTTCTCTTTTTTGATCAGCTCGTATCTTGAAAGTTTAGAGGGGTATTGAGCTGTGAAGACATATTACAGGGTGATTGGTGAAGGGGGGCTGAGAAAAAAGGGGGGTCCGAAAAAGTGTTTTTCGCAATGCATTTTCCATAGGAAACTTTAGACAAGGCTGCAGGTCAAACTGCTGAACGGAATTACGCCAAATTTGGCAGGGCGAAAGGTCTTGGTGCAGAAAGCGTGGTTTTGTGGAAATGGTGTAAATCCGTTCAGTAGTTTTTGAGATATTAAAGGAAAAAAAGATATATATATCTGGACTGTGCCTAACTCCAGAGCACGAGCTTGCCTCTGATTGGCTGCTAACAATTCAAACCAGGAAGTGTTAGCAGCCATCTTGTGCCTCTCATCAAGTGAAAATATAAAAGAAAGGTCCCGGGGGCAATTTAATATACCGGAGCTCTGTCTGTGCGAGATACCGCTTTCATGCTGCGTCTCCCTACATCAGCAGGTAACGCACCCTTTTCCACGATCAACAGCATACCTCCAACAACATACTTGGGCCCGCAAGTCTGCCTCTGCGACCACTTGTCGGCTCGCAGCTCTTCGGGTGCGAGTTCTCGGGCCTGCAGTTGTATCTGTGAAGCCAATACTGGAAATATACCGGAGGTGACTCTCTGCGAGATACACTTTTCACGCTCCCTCTCCCCACATCAGTGTTCCGCAGCTATCCCTTTGGAAGCCGATGGCCCGCACCTTTCCCTTTACTAGTCGGCCCGCAGGTGTTCCTCTGCGAGCTGGCCTGCAGCTCTTTCTCTGCGAACTGACGGGCCACGGTTCTCCCTCTATGAGCCTGCTAGTCGGCTCGCAGTTCTTCATCTACGAGCCAGACCGCCGGCTTTTAAGTCTCTGAGAACAGATGTAATGGAGGCAGCGATCATGCAGGTCGGACACCCAACACTGCTCCGACATCCCCCAGTAGGAGCTCCTTGTCCGCCATCTCCCCTCACCCCCACCCCCCACAAACAAATGTGACAGTCACGTTAGGTTGGACAAATAAGAATCTTAGTCATGTATGGATTTACATATAAAACATTTTATTAAAACAAAACAACAACAAATAAAACTATGTACAGCCATGTCGTGTCATCGCTGGACCATTTGTGAATCACAGCCTGTAAGACTGCAAAGGAGAAAGAGAAAGAGAGAAAGAGTGAGGGAGAAAGAGAGAAACAAAGAAAGAGTGAGAGAGAGAGGAAGACAAAGTAATAGAGAAAGAGTGAGAGTGAGAAAGAGAGAAATAGTGTGAGAGAGGAAGAGAGAGAGATAAAGAGTGATAGAGAGGAAGAGAGAGAAAGAGTGAGAGAGAGGAAGAGTGAGAGAGAGGAGAGAAAGAGTGAGAGAGAGGAAGACAGACAAAGACAGAGAAAGAGAAAGAGTGAGAGAGAGAAAGAGTAAGATACAAGGAAAAGAGAGAGAGAGAAACAGTGTGAGAGAGAGGTAGGGAGAAAGAGAGAGTGAGAGAGAGGAAGAGAGAGAAAGAAAGAATGAGAGAGAGGAACAGACAGAGAAAGTATGAGAGAGAGAAAGGAAGAGATGGAGAGGGAGTGTTGACACTGGAGAAAATCTTCGCAGCTTACCTTTGTGCCTCTGGTGTGTCTCCAACCACGTGCAGGGACATAGTGCACCCTTAAGTTTAGTGATCTGAAAGATAGTTTAGAATTAGTAATTGCAGAGTACATACAACTGCACACGCCTAATTATCTGTTTCGGCAATGCGTACTCAGGCTGCTGCAGCCCATCCACTCCCACTACTCGGAGGTGTCTGTGCACTCTTGTGCGCCCAGGCTGCTGCACACTATCCACTCCCACCGCCCATAGGTGACTGCCCGCTGCTGCGGAAAGAAGTATCTCTGCTCACCTTCCGCCACCGGCGTGTGTGTAAGAGGGTGCACCACGTTCTGAAGCAACTTTGTCAGGCGTTGTCAGGATGGCCACGCATCATCACAGTTTGTACACGTGTTCAGCTGTGGTGGTGTGGGGGGGGACGTCGATTCATGAATCACAGCCTGTTAGATAAAAATCAAGATAGGATTGTGCGTCATTCGTCCATCAAAGGAGAGAGAAAGAGAGAGAGAGAGAGAGAAAGAAAGAGTGAGAGGAAGACAGAGAGAAAAAGAAAGAAGGAGTGAGAGGAAGACAGAGAGAAAAAGACAAACTGTGGGAGTGACAGGAAGAGAGAGAGAAAAAGAAAGAAAGAGTGAGAGGAAGACAGAGAGAAAGAGTGAGAGAGACAAAGAGAGAGAGAAACAGTGAGAGAGAGAAAGAGAGAGAAAGAGTGAGAGAGAGGAAGAGAGAGAGAAAGAGTGAGAGAGAGAAAGAGTGAGAGAAAGAGTGAGAGAAAGGAAGTGAGAGAGAGAAAGAGTGGGAGTGAGGAAGAGAGAAAGTGTGAGAGAGAGGAAGACAGAGAAAGAGAGAAAGAGTGAGATACAAGAAAGAGAGAAAGAGAGAAACAGTGTGAGAGAGAGGAAGAGAGAGAGAAACAATGTGAGAGAGAGGAAGAGAGAGAGAAAGAGTGAGAGAGGAAGAGAGAGAAAGAAAGAACGAGAGAGAGAGGAAGAGACAGAGAAAGAGAGAAAGAGTGTGAGAGAGAGAAAGGAATAGATAGAGAGTGAGAGAGAGAAAAGAGTGTGAGTGACAGAAAGGTAGAGATGGAGAGGGAGAGTGAGTGTTGACACTGTGGAGAAAATCCTCACAGCTCACCTTTCTGTCACCGTTGTGTCTCCAACCACGTGCCGGGATATAGGGCAGCCCTCAAGCTTAGTCATCTGAAACATAAAAATTGAATCAGTAATGGAGGAGTACATACAACTGCGTATGCCTAAATCGCTGTCCCGCCTTTGTGTATCCAGGCTGCTTCACCCCATCCACTCCCAGTGCCCGGAGGTGACTGCCCGCCGCTGCGCAAACAAGCCTCTTTGCTCACCTTACACCACCGGCGTGTGTCGAAGAGGGTCCACCACGTGCCGAAGAAACCTCCTCACCCGTTGTGTACACGCGGAGAGCGGAGCTCACAATTCAGGTTGAATGTTGATTGCAGGATGGACACGCTTCATCGCAGGCCTGCAAGACAAAAAGCAAGATAAGATTGTGCATCATGCTTCCATCAAAGGAGAGAGAAAGAGAGATAGCGAGAGAAAGAAAGAGTGAGAGGAAGACAGAGAGAAAAAGAAAGGAAGAGTCAGAGGAAGACAAAGAGAAATAGAGAAAGAGGGAGAGAGACGAAGAGAGAGAGAGACAGAGAGAGAGAGGAAGAGAGAGAGAGAAAGAGTATGAGAAAGAGGAAGAGAGAGAGAAAGAGAGAAACAGTGTGAGAAGAAGAGAGAGAGAAAGAGTGTGAAGGAGAGAAAGGAAGAGATGAAGAGGGACAGTGAGTGCTGTGTCTCCAACCACGTGCCGGGACCTAGTGGAGCCCTCAAGCTCCCACATCTAAACATAGTACAGAATTAGTAATGGGAGAGTATATACGACTACGTACGCCTAAATCGCTGTGCTGCCTTTGTGTATCGACTCCCGCCGCCCAGACGTATTTGCCCACCGCTGCACACCCAGGCCTCACTGCTCACCTTTTTGCGGACAGGGCACCCTCCGCATCATGCATTCCCGCTCCGCAGGCCAACAGGTCTCACACTTGGTGCTGCATCTTGATTTTGCCATGGCAGAGGACATACTAGTGCACCTATCATCATTGCAGGTTGCACACCCGCTCAGTCCTTGCGGTGCCATTAACTCAGTGAACAGTGAGGCCACGCATGTGGTGGTAGGCCTCCCTGTTCGGTGGCTCAGGCCTACATGAGGTGTCCGAACCACCGAGACAGGCCATCACAGTGCATGCGGTGGGAGCAACTCTAAAATGGTTTATAGCACGTGTGCCCGGTCTTTTTTATTGGTAGGGTCACGTGTCCTGTGATGCCTGTGCTGGATGGGTGTGGTGTGGGTGTATATCAGCCATGAGGGAGTGGCTGTGGCATACTGACAACTAGGGTGTGACCAGCAGATCACTGCAATGAAAATCTGGGCCATGTATCGTTGTTGTCTTTCTCTGTAAGCGTAAGCAGAGTAGGCTGGCCTGGCGTATGCCAGTCCTGCGTGAGGCTGTGAAGAATAACTCCGGAGTTTTGGGCGTGGCTCCATCATGAGCTGTATGAGGAATCAACTGATGCGGCACTGTTGCCAGATTGGGCTAGATCACGCACAATTGGGCTATATTTTTCCTGGTTGTGCGGTAAAATTTTGGTTTGTGCTAGTTGCCAGATTATAAATATATATTCAGCGCTCCAGCTAACTAGTATGTTAAAGCACTTTATTAGACAAATATTTACTTGGCAGCCTGCTGCAACATCAATTCCAATCCATTCACCGCATGCTTGACGATGCCCCTGCCCCTCCTTCCTTAAAGTAGCAATATTGGGCTAGTTTGGGCTACTTTTTGGTTGTCTTTGGGCTAGAGAATGCTTAAAAAATCTTGCAACACTGGCATGCGGATGTTCTTGTTGTAGTGCTGCCGTCACCCGGGTCGCAAGTGTCAATGTGTCACTCTGTGAGCCAAGTCCCTGAACATGGCCAACATGGAAGGTACGGGGAATCACTGACCCTACATTCATCCATAGTTCCATACAAGAAAGATGGTGGACATGACACATCTGTGTGGGTGTGAATGTTTATTGCACATTCAGTGGAGTATTGCAGCTGTAGCAATACTGGGCCATGCAAAATCCAAATTTCAGTTTTTGGGACATGGAGGGCAGCCAATTAGAGACAACCTTGTTGTCGGAGTTAGGGTGCGCCAACATATGTACTTATACAATCACTCTGCCAATCCCTACGCACTTATAAATTCACTATACACTCTCCTTGCAGTACTCTAATCATCCAGTCTCTACGTACGTACTTATACAATGACCGAGACAAAGTTACATAACCAAAGTTTTCTCCCACTGTCAAAGGTAAGTTGGTTGCACACGCTGTCCAGAGCACAATGTAATGTGGTAGGGCCCAGGGGCAGCATGTTGCATACATAATGAACACACGGACACAGATAGATAGTGGAACTTGGTACGGGCACGTGCACTCGACTCATTTTTATTACCAGGGTCACATGTCCAGTGACGTCTGTGCTGGATGCGTGTGGGGTGAGTGTAAGCCAGCCCTTCGGGAATGGTTGGTGCTGGCAACAAGTACAACAGTAATCATTGGATCAGACACATAGATTCAATCATAAAGGGTCAATGATTTGTGCTGCACTAAGGTAGGGGCAACAGATGTGAAATAATACATAGAAGATTGTATCGTAAAGGGTCCATGACTTGTGGTACACTGAGGTAGGGGCAGCAGATGTGAAATTATACACAAAACATTGTATCATAAAGGGTCCATGAGTTGTGCTGCACTGAGATCAAGGCTGAATTTGAATGGTGAGCTCTGCTGACCGCAGTGTAGATCGAAGGCAGTAGTCAGCACAGACATCGAGGAATGCTTTTTGTGACTTCCTCTTGAGAAAATCCAACGACATAAAGTACAGTTCACTCTGCAATAAATAAATCAAAACTGAATTCAAATTGTGGGCTCTGCTATCCCCAATGTAGACTGCCATTCAGTGTTCCTTTGGACTTGCAAGATGAATTTGGTCATTGTACTAAAGCTATAATTGATATCAAAAAAGTTCTTGAAGCAAGGATACTAAAAGGATATTATGTAGGTTTAAGGGTACGTGGTGATGACTTATGGTGCAGTGAGCTAGTGGCACCTGAAGCACTCAGCGTGTGCACATCCTGCGATGATGCGTGGTCCATGTGGGCCGCACTGGTAGCAATGTGTTTTGTTTAATGAATTCTGCCTTAATAAGGCCACGTGGCGTTTACTTGTGGTGCACTGAGTTAGTGGTACCTCTGGCGCTCAGCATGTATGCTGCCTGCGATGATGCGTGGTCTGGGCGGGCCGGACTGGGAGCAATGTGTCTTGCCTACTGGACTGCAACATCTGCAATCGCGACTCAATCTGAATTGTGAGCCCTGCTGTCCGCAGTGTAGATCGAAGGCAGTAGTCTGTACAGACATAACTGTGCAGTGCTGTGCCACTGTGTTCGCAGGGGGCTTGTGTCGAGGAGGCCCACGGTCATGGTGGCAGCCACGTGGCAGGGTGAGGGTCGCCGCTCTGGCAGACGCGTTGGCTTTCACACAAGTGAACCACGCCCAGAACCAAGGGCCTATTTATTCACACTTCTACGCTGGAGTGGCGTACATTGGACCAGCCCACTGCACTTCCGCTTACAGGGGGCGACGACACAGGTTCATGACCGAGATCTTCCCCACTGCCTGAGGTAACATGGTTGCGTCCACTGTCCACAACACTACAAGCACCAGCTTGTTTTTGGATCGCTCAGCAGATAGGTTTAACAAACATTATAATTAGAAATTAGCATTTAAAAAACCTTTGAAATTCACTGAAACAAACATAGGTTTCACGGACGTTATAGTTACAAATTATCATGTTAAAAACCTTTGAAATTCACTGAAAAAACCATAGGTTTCAGGGACGTTATAGTTACTTGCACATTTCACTCGTACAAAACCATAGAAATTCGTCCGTTATAGTTAGTTGAGCTAACTATAACTCACACCCCACAATGCACTGCTGATGACGTCACATATTACATCATTCATGACATGGTCAGTGACATCACTGATGACATCACTGATAACATCTCAAATGACATCACTGATGACATCATCCAGTGACTGTGTGTTTCTGTAAAGTTTAAATATGTTTTATAAATATATTGGCCAAGTTATATTGTAGAATGAGTGGCTGTATAAGTGTGTGGATGGAGGATTTAATAGCTGTGTGACTGACTGTATAAGTGAGTGATTAAATGTCTCTTACTGAATTCATGGGTTAGTGACTAAACTGTGTGAATGTCTGTATCAGTCTGTCTATTGCTGTATGAGCTGCTGCATTGGTTGATGAGTAGCTACATGAGTGTCTATATGGGTTATTGATTGGTTGCCTGAGTTTTTGTATGGGTGCCTGAGTGTGTGTGTGAGTGGGTGGGAGGTGTGTGACTTTGTGCATAGATGTGTGAGTTCTTTATTCACTGGGTGTATGGGTTCAAGAGTGCATGTGGATACAGCTGTATGGGTGGGTGAGTGTGTGTATGGGTGTGTTGGTGAGTGAATGGATATCTCAGTGCTACATGTCCAAGTAACTACATATGTAAAACGCATTGCATGAGAGAGTTGGAGAATATAAATGACTATACGTGAGAGTCAGTGATTGTGAGAGTGCTGTATGGATGAGTGTGTACTTGTATCAGTGATTGTATAAGAGAGTAAGTATATGTTAATATCACTATGAATAAGTGAGGTTGTGTGTGTATAACTGTATAGCTGAGTAAATAGAAGTGTGATTGATTCTTTGCATGACTGACTAGATGTGTGAGTAACTCTGGATGAGTGGCGGTGTGTGAGTGTTTGTATAGGTGTATGAGTGCCCATAATAGTGTTGTATTGATGAGTCACTGCATGTATGAGTGACTTTATGGGTGAATGAGTGGATGTGTGTGTAGACCTAGGAATCAGTGCGTGCGTATGTAGTAACTGGTATTGGTGTCTGTATTGTTTCGAAAATGGTAGTCTGTATTTTAGAATGGGTGTATCAAAGGTTTTATTAAGGTATGAGGAGGTGCATCAGATTTTCACGTGGATGATGTCATCAGTGATGTCATCAGTGATGTCACTGACCATGTCATGAATGATGTAATATGTGACGTCATCATCAGTGCATTGTGGGGGCGTGAGTTATAGTTAGCTCAACAAACTATAACGGCCGAATTTCTATGGTTTTGTACGAGTGAAATGTGCAAGTAACTATAACGTCCCTGAAACCTATGTTTTTTCAGTGAATATATATATATATATATATATATTCACTGAAAATACCATAGGTTTCAGGGACGTTATAGTTAGGTGGAAATTTCACTCGTACAAAACCATAGAAATTCCACCGTTATAGTTAGTTCAGTTAACTTAACTCGTGCCCCCGCAATGCACTGCTCATGACATCACATATTACATCATTCATGGCATGGTCAGTGACATCACTGATGCCATCACTGATGACATCTCAAATGACATCACTGATGACATCACTAATGACATCATCCAGTGATTGTGTGTTTCTGTAAAGTTTAAATATGTTTTATATATATGGCAAGGTGTATTGAAGAATGAGTGGGTGTATAAGTGTCTGGATGGAGGATTTAGGAGGTATGTAACTGATTGTATAAGTGACTGATTAAACGTGTCTTACTGAATGCATGGGTTAGTGACTAAACTGTGTGAATGTCTGTATCAGTCTGTCTGTTGTTGTGTAAGCTGCTACATGGGTTGGTCAGTAGCTACATTAGTGTCTATATGGGTTATTTATTGTTTGCTTGAGTATTTGTATGGGGGACTGAGTGTGTGGGTGGGTGGGTTGGAGGTGTGTGACTCTGTGCATAGACGTGTGAGTGATTGATTCACTGGGTGTATGGGTTCAAGAGTGCATGTGGAAACAGCTGTATGGGTGGGTGAGTGTGTGTATGGGTGTGTTGGTGAGTGAATGGATGTCTCAATGGTACATATGTGAGTAACTACATATGTAAAAGGCAGTATATGTGCGTGATGGTGTATATAAATAACTATATGTGAGACTGAGTGATTGTGAGAGTGGCATGTATGGATGAGTCTGTACTTGTTTCAGTGATTACATAAGAGAGTAACTATGCGTTACTGTCTGTATGAATTAGAGAGGTGGTGTGTGTATAACTGTTTAGGTGAGTAAATGGGAGTGTGATTGATTCTTTGCATGACTGACTAGGTGTGTGAGTAACTCCATGGATGAGTGGCGGTGTGTGAGTGTCCCAATAGGTGTATGAGTGCATATGATAGTGTTGTATTGATAAGTGACTGCATGTATAAGTGATTGTATAGGTGAATGAGTGGATGTGTGTGCAGACCTAGGAATCAGTGAGTGAGTATGTAGTAACTGGTATTGGTGTGTGAATGGTTTCGAAAATGCTAGTGTGTATTTTACAGTGGGTGTATTAAAGGTTATATTAGGGAGTGATGAGGTGCATCAGATTATCATGTGGATGATGTCATCAGTGATATCATCAGTGATGTCATTTGTGATGTCATCAGTGATGTCATCAGTGATGTCACTGACCATGTCATGAATGATGTAATATGTGACGTCATGAGCAGTGCATTGCGGGGGTGCGAGTTATAGTTAACTGAACTAACTATAACGGTGGAATTTCTATGGTTTTGTATGAGTGAAATGTCCACCTAACTATAACGTCCCTGAAACCTATGGTTTTATCAGTGAATTTCAAAGGTTTTTTAAATGCTAATTTTTAACTATAACGGCCCTGAAACCTATGGTTTTTTCAGTGAATTTCTAAGGTTTTTGAATGCTAATTTCTAACTATAACGTGCCTGAAACCTATGGTTTTTTCAGTGAATTTCAAACGTTTTTAAATGCTAATTTCTAATTATAATGTTCATTAAACCTATGGTTTTTTCAGTGATTTTAAATTATCATTCCATTCTCAACCTAGTGAAAACAGCCGATTTCGCCAGTTTTCCAACAATAGCTTCCGCAAAAAAAATTGCCACAAATGAGAGCGACAACTAACGCTAATAATATGCAGAGTTGGCGTTCCCGTGCAAAAATAACACAAAAACACCACTTCCCGATATTTTCAACAAGCAGCCAAATCTGGGGTGCGATCCAAAAACAGGCGATAAGCTGCGTTAGCAGTAAGAATTTAACATCTGCCTTTTACTGGTGTAAAGCAGGATGACTACCTACAGTGTGAAAGGTAGCCCAGCCCATAACTACATCTAAGACCAACACATGTCATAGAGCTACTGACCATGCAGCTCCGACACCCAAGAAGGCCACAACACCCACTGCCATCACCCTCAGGACCTCCCCCCCGGACCACCCCCTCCCTACTACCATTGAGGCAGCGCAGAACAGGACAGCGGACCCTCCAAAAATGGCATGGTGCCTCAGCCACACAATAGCTGAATATTGGGAGATGTGGCAACCAAGTATGTGTGAAGGACGCAAGTCACCCATCAATAAAAATGCACACAATACCAAGTGTAGCTGTGATGTGGTAGACAGACCTCACTATGCAGAGCACAAACCTCTCCATGTGGACATATACTGCTGGTGCTTGTAGTGTTGTGGACAATAGATGCAACCATGTTACCTCAGGCAGTGGGGAAGATCTTGGTCATGTAGCTGTGTTGTCCCCCCCTGGAAGCGGAAGCGGAGTGGGCTGGTCCAACGTACCCCACTCCAGCATAGGAGTATGAAAATAGGCTGTGGCTCTGGGCGTGGTTCACTTGTGGGTAGGCCAAAGCGTCTGCCAGGGTGGCAGCCCTCACCATGCCACGAGGCCTCCGCCGTGACCGCCGGCCTCCTCGACACAGGCCCCCTGCGAACCCAGCAGCAGAGCACCACAGACTTAAGTCTGTACAGACTACTGCCTTCGATCTAAACTGCGGACAGCAGGGCTCACAATTCAGATCGAGTCCCGATTGCAGATGACGCAGTCCAGTAGGCAAGAGACATTGCTCCCAGTGCGGCCCGCCCGGACCACGCATCATCGCAGGCTGCGCACACGCTGAGTGCTTCAGGTGCCACTAACTCAGTGCACCACAAGTCAATGCCACGTGGACTTATTAAGACAGAATTCATTAGGCAAAAGACATTGCTACCAGTGCGGCCCGCCCGGACCTCGCATCATCGCAGGCTCCACACACGCTGGTTGCTTCAGGTGACAGAAACTGTACAGCTCAACTCAACGCCACGCCACTGTGGGCCCTTGCTGACCGCTGCCTCCGGCCTACACTGCGGTCATCAGGGCTCACATTTAAAATTGACTCTTGATTCATTAATTGCAGAGTCCAGTAGGCAACTAAGTATTACGTCCCTAAAACCTACATAATATCCTTTTAGTATCCTTGCTTCAAGAACTTGTTTTATATCAGTTATAGCTTTAGTACTATGACCAACTTCATCTTCCAAGTCCAAAGGAACACTGAATGGCAGTCTACACTGCGGACAGCAGAGCTCACAATTTGAATTCAGTCTTGATTTATTAATTGCAGACAGAATTGTACTCTATGTCCTCGAATTTTGTCAAAAGGAAGTGACAAAAAGCATTCCTTGATGTCTGTGCTGACTACTGCCTTCAATCTACACTGCGGTCAGCAGGGCTCACAATTCAGATCGAGTGTTCATTCATTAATTTCAGAGTCCAGTAGGCAACTACTGAAACCCTACATATTTCGACAGTGTATTCCATAAATGAGCTCACAATTTAAATTGAGACATGATTTATTTATTGCAGACAGAATTGTACTCTATGTCCTCGAATTTTGTAAACAGGAAGTGACTAAAAGCATTCTTCAATGTCTGTGCTGACTACTGCCTTCAATCTACACTGCGGATAACAGGGCTCACAATTCATATTGAGTCGCGATTGAGGATGACTCAGTCCAGTAGGCAACAGACATTGCTCCCAGTGGTGCTCGCCCGCACCACGCATCATCGCTGGCTGCTTACACGCTGAATGTTTCTGATGCCCCTATCTCAGTGCAGCACAACTCATGGACCTTTTATGATACAATGTTTTGTCTATAATTTCACATCTGCTGCCCCTACCTCAGTGAACCACAAGTCATGGACCCTTTACGATACAATCTTGTGTGTATTATTTCACATCTGTTGCCCCTACCTTAGTGCAGCACAAATCATTGACCCTTTATGATTGAATCTATGTGTCTGATCCAATGATTACTGTTGTACTTGTTGCCAGCACCAACCATTCCCGGAGGGCTGGCTTACACTCACCCCACACGCATCCAGCACAGACGTCACTGGACATGTGACCCTGGTAATAAAAATGAGTCGAGTGCACGTGCCCGTACCAAGTTCCACTATCTATCTGTGTCCGTGTGTTCATTATGTATGCAAGATGCCGCCCCTGGGCCCTACCACATTACATTGTGCTGTGGACAGCGTATGCAACCATGTTACCTCTGGCAGTGGGGAAAACTTCAGTTATGTAATTTTCTCTCGGTCATTGTACAAGTACGTATGTAGAGACTGGATCATTAGAGTACTGCAAGGAGAGTGTATAGTTAATTTATAAGTGCTTGGGGATTGGCGGAGTAATTCTATAAGTACATATGTTGGCGCAGCCTAACCCCGAACACAAGCTTGGCTCTAATTGGCTGCCCTCCATGTGCCAAAAACTGAAACTTAAACTTTCCATGGCCCTGTATTGCTACAGCTGCAACACTCCACTGAATGTGCAATAAACATTCATATCCACACAGTTGTGTCATGTCCACCATCTTTCATGTGTGGAACTATGGATGAATGTAGGGTCAGTGATTCCCCGTACCTTCCATGTTGGCCATGTTGTGGGACTTGGCTCACAGAGTGACACATTGGCGCTTGCGACCCGGGTGACATCAGCACTACAACAGGGACACCCGCATCAGTTGATTCCTCATACAGCCCAGGACGGAGCCACGCCCATAGCTCTGGAGTAATTCTTCACAGCCTCACGCAGGACTGGCATACACCAGGCCAGGCCAGCCCACTCCGCTTACGCTTCCAGGGAAGGACAACAACACTACATGGCCCAGTTTTTCATTGCAGTGATCTGCTGATCACACCCTAGTTGTCAGTACGCCACAGCCACTCCCTCACGGCTAGTACACACCCACACCACACCCATGTGAGGTTATGTTATGTTATCTGAGTTTATATAGCGCACAGCTGCCCCAGCAAAGAGGCGTCCCGGCGCTGCCAGCGTCAGAAGGAACAGGGCTAAGAACAGAACAGGTAGGCGTAAGGAATATGCAGAAGGACAAAAAGGACTAAGCAGAGGGAAAGAGGAAAGTTTTGATTGCTTTCCTAAAGTCCAGCATGCGATCCAGGCTGCGGGTCTGAGGAGGCAAAGAATTCCATAGCTTGGCAGCCAAGTAACGGAAGGATCGACCCCCGGCCCGAATGCGCTTCACACAGGGGACAATTACCCAATGCTGCCCCAGGGAGCGCAGCTGGCGAGTGGGGGCTTACGGGGCTAGTAAGTTAGCCAGGAGGCTGGGCGAAGCAAGTTTCAAGATCTTAAAAGATAAGCAGAGAGCCTTAAATTGGATCTGTTTGGCCACTGGAAGCCAGTGTAACCTCCGGATGGCACCAGTAGAGGGATAGTTACGTGGGAGCCCTAACAGGGCTCTGGCGGCAGCGTTTTGAACATGTTGCAGTCGCATTACCTCAGCCTAATTAGCCCCCAAAAGGAGCGAACTAGCATAGTCTAGTCTGGATAGAATGGCTGATTGAACAATCAGCTGGCGCGTAGATGGATCAAAGAACCTCAACAGAGGCATAAGTCCCCGCAGGAGGCCAAAGCAAGTACCCGCAATTTTTTTGGTATGATCTTGAAAGCTAAGGGTAGAATCCATCCATACCCCCAGGTTCTTGACCACCAACTTAGGGGTGGGGGTACTACCAAGTACATTAGACCACCATTGCTCACTCCAGAGGCTCCTGTCCTTCCCCACCAACAGTAACTCTGTTTTAGTAGCGTTCAACTGGAGACAGTTTAAGGTCATCCACTCTGCAACGGCGGCCAGGCCGCTCCTAAACCTAGAAGCATCCTGAGTGGAACCATCGGAAAGGGCCACCACCAGCTGTGTATCATCTCCATATGAGACCATGGTGAGGCCCATATTCCTAGCCACCGTTGCAAGAGGCTGAATATATAGATTGAACAGTACGGGGCTCAGTGCAGAGCCCTGGGGTACCCCCTGACCGATGGAATGAGCCTGGGAAAGAAACGGGGGGCCGACACTCGAAAAGATCTCTCTCTCTCAGGAATGATCTGAACCATTCTAGTGCTAGGCCCACAACCCCGGCATCCTCCAAACGCTGTAGCAGAATCTCATGCGAAACCGTGTCAAATGCGGCACTCAGATCAAGTAGAATCAGTGCCGCTGTATGACCGGAATCGAGAACGGTCCGTAGATGTTCTGTCACCGCCAGAAGAGCCGTCTCTGTACTGTGACCAGAGCGGAAACCATTTTGAGAAGGATCCAAGATGTTATTGGTGTTAAGGTATTTCATTAAAGTGTTGTTGACATGGGCCTCTGCAATCTTAGCTACCCAAGGAAGGAGGGATATTGACCAAAAGTTTTCCAGTTTTGCCGGGTCAAGTGAGGGTTTTTTAAGAATAGGAGATACCCTCGCCTGTTTCCACGGCACAGGGACCACAGCAGTAGTAAAAGAAGTGTTGACAACCTGGCACAAAGGTGCCAGGAAGAAAGACAGTGAGTCCCTGAACTGGGCAGGTTTTAAAGGATCGGCCAGAGAGCCAGATTTAATTTTCCTGCTCAGTAAAGAAAACTCTTCCTGCGTTATCCTGGGAATAGCTGCCAAAGAATGCAGAGGAGGGGATCCACGACGAGCGGCCGGAGGAGACCCTTGCGAAAAGAACCGATAGATGGTGTCCACTTTGTCAACAAAAAAAGTTGCCAGGTCTTCACACTGTTGCTCAGAAGTAATCACAGAAACAGAGGAGTTATTCCTTACTCTGAGGTCCTTAAGAATTTTAAAAATACATTTGGCCGGTTTAGGACTTAGCTTTATTTCGTTGGCATAGTAAGCCGCTCGGACAGTGCAGACGGTTCTGTGATAGTTTTTAATAGCGGCCAAATAGCATTTCTTTGCCGCAGGGTCATAGTCCTTTCTCCATGCGCGCTCTAGTTTCTTACATGCTTTCCGCAGTGCAGCCAGAGTGTCATTGTACCATGGGCTAGGGTCCAGAGTGCGGCCTTTCAACCATTTAGCTGGAATGAGGGAATCCAGCACTTGGACAATCCAGTTGCAAAAGGCTCTGTAGCCGACATCTGCATCGTTGTGTGGTGCCGGAATATTAGCAGCAAGAAGCGCGTGGAAATCCTCCAATCTCAGTTTACGCCAAGGGTGTTTAAAGACGGGGGAAGAACACGCATCACAGGACACGTGACCCTGCCAATAAAAAAGACCGGGCGCACGTGGTCGACGCCATTTCAGAGTTGCTCGCACCGGATACACTGGGGCTGGCACAGGCAAACCGGCACGGGACGGTGACTTTCGGTCCACTGAGGTACGGGTACCGTTACTGCTGAGTGGGTGTGCAGCCTGCGGTGATGGCCTGTCCCGGCGGTCTGGACAGCTCAGGTTTTGTGTGCCCTGCTGGACCGCAATGTAGGCCTGAGCCAACAGACAGTGCAGGCCTACCGCCACGTGGCGTCGCCTCGCTGGTCACAGAGTTAGTGGCACCGCAAGGGCTGAGCGGGTGTGCAGCCTGCGATGAAAAGGACAGTGCACTGGTATGTCCTCTTCCATGGCAAAATCAAGACCCAGCACCAAATGTGAGACCTGGGGCCTGCGGAGCGGGGCTGCTTGACATGCAGGATGCGGTGTCCACAGGCCCAGGGCTTGGGGCTTGCAGCGGCACGTGGTAGGCCCTCTTTTCTACACGCAGGTTGCGAAAGGTGAGCAGAGAGGCTTGATAACGCAGCGGCGGGCAGTCACCTCTGGGCAGTGGGAGTGGATGGGGTGCAGCAGCCTGGGTGCACAGCGGTGGACAGTAACCTCCGGGCAGTGGGAGTGGATGGGGTGCAGCAGCCTGGGTGCGCAGCAGCGAGCAGACAACTCTGGGCAGTGGAAGTGGATGGGGTGCAGCAGCCTGGATGCACAAAGCTGGGACAGAGAATTAGGCGTGTGCAGTTGTATGTACTCTGCCATTACTGATTCCATACTACGTTTCAGATGAGTAAGCTTGAGGGCTCCACTATGTCCCGGCACGTGGTTGGAGACACAGCGGTGATGGAAAGGTGAGCTGTGAGGGTTTTGTCCACAGTGTCGGCACTCACTGTCACTCTCCATCTCTTCCTTTCTCTCCCTCACACTCTTTCTCTCTCCCTTCCTCTCTCTCTCACTCTATCTCTTCCTCTCTCTCACACAGTTTTTTTCTTTCTCTATCTCTACCTCTCTCTCTCTCACTCTTCCTCTGTTTCTCTCTTCCTCTTTCTCACACTGTTTCTCTCTTTCTCTTCCTCTCTCTCACTGTTTCTCTCTCTCTTCCTCTCTCTCTCACTCTCTTTCTCTTTGTCTACCTCTCACTCTTTCTTTCTTTCTCTCTCTCTTTCTCTCTCTCTCTCCTTTGATGGACGCATGACGCACAATCTTATCTTGCTTTTTGTCTAGCAGGCTGTTATTCACAGATTGACGACCCCTCCCCCCTGACACGGACATCCCGCCACGAGGCGATGACTTCAGTTCCACTAAGTTAGTGCCACCAGAAGTGAGCGCGTGTGCAGCCTGCGATGATGCGTGGCCATCCTGCAATCAACACCCGCTCTGAATTGTGAGCTCGGCTTGACCGCGTGTACGCAACGCCTGAGGAGGTTGCTTCAGCACGTGGTGGACCCTCTTAGACACACGCCACTGGTGGAAGGTGAGCAGAGAGCCTTTTTTCCGCAGCAGCGAGCAGTCACCTCTGGGCGGTGGGAGTGGATAGTGTGGAGCACCCTGGGTGCACAGGAGCGGGTAGACACCTCTGAGCAGTGGAAGTGGATGGGGTGCAGCAGCCTGGGTGCACAGGAGCGGGCAGACACCTCTAGGCAGTGGGAGTGGATAGGATGCAGCACTCTGGGTGAGCAGGAACGGGCAGTCACCTCCGGGCAGTGGGAATGGATGGGATACAGCAGCTTAGGTGCACAGAGGCGGGCAGACACCTCTGGGTGGTGGGAGTCGATGGGGTGCAGCAGCCTGGGTGAGCAGGGGTGAAACAGAGAATTAGGCATGTGCAGTTGTATGTACTCTGCCATTACTGATTCTATACTATGTTTCAGATGACTAAACTTGAAGACTCCACTATGTCCCGGCACGTGGTTGGAGACACACCGGTGGCAGAAAGGTGAGCTGTAAGGATTTTCTCCACAGTGTCAACACTCCCTCTCCCTCTCCATCTCTTCCTTTCTGTCACTCACACTCTTTCTCTCTCTCTCACTCTGTATCTCTTCCTTTCTCTCTCTCATACTCTTTCTCTCTTTCTATGTCTCTTCCTCTCTCTCTCATTCTTTCTTTCTCTCTCTCTTCCTCTCTGTCTCACTCTTTCTCTCTCTCTCTACCTCTCTCTCACACTGTTTCTCTCTTTCTCTCTCACTTCCTTGTATCTCACTCTTTCTCTCTTTCTCTATCTCTTCCTCTCTTTCTCACTCTTTCTCTCTTTCTCTGTCTTCCTCTCTGTCTCACTCTTTCTTTCTCTGTCACTTCCTCTCTCTCACTCTTTCTCTCTTTCTCTTCTCTCTCCTTTCATGGACGCATGACGCACAATCTTATCTTTCTTTTTGTCTTACAGGCTGTGATTCACAAATTGTCGAGGGATGACACGCCATACCTGTACCTACTTTTATTTTGTTGTTTTGTTTAAATAAAATGTTTTATATGTAAATACATAGATGACTGAGATTCTTATTTGTCCAACCTCACATGCATCTTCTTTACTATAATTGTGCGACATCAGCCAATATGTTACGTTCCAGATTTCCTAACGTTGCTGTCACATTTGTTTGTGTGGGGGGAGGTGAGGGGGATGGCGGACAAGGGGCTGGTGGCGGGGGTGTCGGAGCAGTGTTGGGTGTCCGAGCTGCATGATCGTTGGCTCCATTGCATCTGTTGTCATTCAAGTATGACTCTGGGTGGGCTCCCTTTCATATTGCAGGATGTAGTCCGAATTTACACCAGCTCAGAGCAGGTGTAAACTTTCTGCTACTAACGCACCTTATCGCCTGTTTTGTACTCTCTTCGACGATCTTGCTGGTGGTTGAGACACTTGTGAAGTGATGTGTTCGCTGCTTTTTGCACGAGAACGCCTACTCTACATCTCATTAGCAATATTTGCCGGACTCATCCGTGACAATGCTTTTTGAGGCTGCTATCGCTGGTAAACTGGTGATATGGGCTGTTTGCTCCAGCTTGTGAATGGTGCGTTAAATTTATCACCATTTTGGTTGCGATAAAGTGCTGTTAACTCGGCGATATGTCCTTGAGAATATACCCCTCGGGGTTTGAAAGACTTAAGAAGTACTCGAGTGACGCGCTGAGAGCCGCGCACCCATCGCTTTCACAAGTTTGCTATGACAGGGCGGGAGAGAGCGAGGGAGAGAGACGGAGTGAGATAGCACAAGCAGCACAAGGCCGCACGGGCACCTGGCTCCACATACCAACATGTGTGTGTGCATCGCCATCCGTGCACAAGCAATTCCCCCACAATGCAGCCCACACACATATCAATCACAGAACATCAGCAATGAAGGCAATGTGGTAAAAAACTCCCCTCATACGTGTTCTGTGTCCGGTGTGTGTGGCAGGGTGATGGCTGCATGGCTGTGTGCCCCTGACACATCAGACTGCGTAGGTGATGGGGCTGCATCAGATGTCGTCCAGCACCTATGCAAAAACAATGTCTGGCTCACAGAGGCGGAGCTTGCCAAAGGGATACACCCCCGCACATAACACACCTTCTTAATTTCTAATTTACCTTCCTAGTTGGTATGCAGATTTCAAATGTCACAAACGTATGCAATTCTTTTCTTGTCACACAGTACATGTAATTCACCGCTTTCATCAAGAATGGAACCAGTAATGGCACAATTTCCCTGTTGCTCCACACATAAATCCATGTAAGGAACAAATCAGAATAGTTCCTTATTTTTTTTAGATTGCAGAACCTCTCTTTATTGCTTATTTTTGAACTTTCCATATAAACTGTTTTGTTAAGGACACATACAGCTGAAAAGTTCAAGGTATTGTATCAACACTTTCTAGAACATTCTACGACACGTGCAGGTTAAAAGTTCATAATTTTTTTAAACCTACCTATATATTTTTTTGCAACATTTTCTCCAACATTTAGGCACATGGAGGTCAAAAGTTCACAATTCTTTCAAGTTTGAACTGCACCTTCCAAATACAATTAGCAGGTGTGGTTGAGCTGAGCAAATTTCATCCTATAATATGTACTCCACGTATAAACAGTTTTTTTATTAACCAATCACAAAGATGCTTTTCATCAAAACTAATATACACCCTACTTTTTAGGACACAATACATTTCATCTCCCAATCCGTTAACGTTTTGTATGTAAAAAAAAGTAGTTCCCCATGTTTAAACATATCTCTTATTCTACGAACGGACTGCATGAGCTACAGACATTTATCCATATCTTCTAGCCATACCTTCAAAATTCTAGTGTGGATTGTAGGACATAGCTATGTTTTCTGGTGCAAGAGGTATGCAGAACAGAGACGTATTGACTTAGACCTAGGTTTACAAAATGTGCACATTAAATGGTTTGCACAGAGAGGATTGAAGTGGCACCAATTGCTCCCTTTGGTTAAAACCTGTTTGCATCTCCAACACCCTGATCTCATGATTGTGCACTGCGGTGGTAACGACCTTTGCACATTGACTGGGTAGGTTTGGAAATGCTTATGAAGGACACCTTTGGACAATTGATGTTACTTTTGCCTCAAACTGTCTTTGTATATTCCAATATATGCCAAAGACAGAAGTGGAAATGGTCAAACCAATGTTGTCATAAGATTGAAAAATCTAGGAAGAATGTCAACAAAGCTGTGTCTGCATACCTTAGAGACCATAGAATGGGGTCGATTTACAACAACAACATACGTTTTGATATCACTGATATCTACAGAAGTGATGGAGTACACTTCACAGATGAGGGAAACCGAATTTTCCTGATTAACCTGAAGCTGTGCATTCGCACTTACATGTAGCTCCAACTAATAAACAGAAGGGCTTTTTTTAGAGCCGCCTTATATTCCCAATTTCAGCTCGCAGAGTGTCAGCTGCGATTCGGCTAGCAGAGGGACACCTGCGGGCTGTCGGGCAGGCTTGCAGAGGAAGAGCTCCGGCCCGTAGGTTCAGCTCACAGAGGGAGACCTACGAGCCCTTGGCTCGCAAAAGCACAGCACCGTACCGGCTCGCAGAGGGAGAGCTGTGGCCTGACTCGCAGAGGGAGACCAACGGGCCAACAGGCCTGCTAGTAGACACACAGCTATCAGTTAACGGGCTGGCTCGCAGAGATACAGCTGCGAGCCCTCCGTGCTGCAACCCGATGGGCTAACTCGAAGAGGGAGAGTAACGGGCCGACGGGCCTTCTAGCACAGACACAGCTATGAGCTAACGAGGTGGCTCACAGAGGTAGAGCTGCGGGCCCCACGGCTCGCAGACACAGAGCTGCGAGCTGACGTACTGGCTTCTAAAGGCATAGCCGCGAGCTGATGATGTGGGGAGAGGGAGCGTAAAAGGAGTATCTCGCACAGACAGACCTGCGGGATATTTTCAGTATTGCCTCGCAGAGGTAGAATTACGGATCCGATGCCTTTTAGAGGGAGAGATGCGAGCTGACGGACTGAGTCACAAAATGGCTCACAGCTCGCAGTCGCAGAGCTGCGAGCCTACGGACTCGCTTCTAAAGGCATAGCCGCGAGCTGGTGATATGGGGAGAGGGACCGTGAGAGGGGTACCTCGCACAGACAGAGCTGCGGTATATTTTTAGTGTTGCCTCGCAGAGGTAGAACTACGGACCTGATGCCTTGTAGAGGGAGAGTTGTGAGCTGACGGACTGAATCACAAAATGGCTGCCAACACTTCCTAGTTTTAACAGTTCGCAGCCAATCAGCCGCAAGCTCGTGCTCGTAACGCTTCAGCCAATCAGATGTCAGAATTCTTAAATATCGATATCTGGAAAATTTGATATTTCTCTAAAACTACTGAACGTATTTACCCGATTTAAACAAAGCGTACTTTCTGGACCAAGACCTTTCTCTGTGCCAAATTTGGCGTAATTCCGTTCAGCAGTTTGACCTGTAGCCTTGTCTAAAGTTTCCTATGGAAATTGCATGGAGAAAACACATTTTGGGACCCCCTTTTTCTTAGCCCCCTTGACGAATCCCCCAAACTTTTAGGATAGTAGCTGACCTGAAAAGAGGAACTTTTTGGAAAATTTCGTAAAGATTTGTCAAACGACGCCAAAGTTATAAGCACATCAAAAATGCTCTTCCTATGGAAAAGTGGTCCTAACTATAACTACCTACTGGCGACCGCCAGTAGGTAATATATATATATATATATATATATATATATATATATATATATATATATATATATATATATATCTACTGGCGGTCACCAGTAGATAGTTATAGTTAGGACCTATTTTCCATAGGAAATCCGCGACATTCTATTTGAAATAACTCTCTTTCCGGTTGACGAATCTTCGCGAAATTTTCAAACTTTATGGCCCGCTCCTGTCCGCTCCTACCCTGAAAGTCTCGGGGTGATTCGTGAAGCGGGAGCCGAGAAAAAGGGGGTCCCAAAACGTGTTTTCCCCATTCATTTTCCCATAGGAAACTTTAGACACGGCTACAGCCCGAACTGCTGAACGGAATTACACCAAATTTGGCAAAGAGGTAGTTCTTGGTTCAGAAAGAACCCTTTTTGTTAAATGGTGTAAATCCGTTCAGTAGTTCCTTAGAAAATGAAAAGGAAAATCACATATATATCTATGGCCGCGTCGGATTCGCGCACCCTCCCGATCACGAGCTGTCTGCTAATTGGCTGTCAACACTCCAAACCAGGAAGTGTTGGCAGCCATCTTGTTCCTCGGTAGAACCGAGGAACAGGAAAGCAGTAAAAAAAAGTGCGCAAAACGCACAAAGGGGGCAGGGTAGAAACACCCTGACCCCCTAGGTCTGCTCAGGTGGTCCCACAAGGACCCCCTGGGTAGAACAAAGCATTTTTTTTTTCTTTTTTAATCGGCAGGATGCGCTCAGGGAGCGCGGATCCTGCCGGAAAAAAAAAAATCGAAGCGCGGTCGTAATATGCCCCCGGGTGGCCCAAGTCCCGGGGGCATGGTGGGGGTTTAATTTATGTAGGGGGCCTCTAAGGCTCCCCAAGCCCCGGGGACCGCCACCCCCCGGGGCTTTAGAAAAAAAGGGTGCGGGAGGGCTCTTGGCCCTCCCACCCCCCGGGGCTTCTTTATTTCTTAATTTAACCTGTGTGGGGGGGCTCCAGCCCTCCCACACACCCGGAGACCGCCACCTCCCGGGGCACTAAACATTTGAATATGGGGGTCCGTTACGGACCCCCAAAGCCCAGGGACCACCACCTGTGTACTGGATGGGAGGGGGCCGCGCGGCCCCCTCCTGGAGCCCTTGATGGCCCTGGGGACCGCCACCCCCAGGGCTGGCTCCTGCAGTGTCCCGGGGTGCCTACCCGGGACACTGTAGTTTGCTATGACAGGACGGAGCCTCGCGGCTCCCGTCCTGTCATAGCAAACTTGGTTTGCATTTTGAAAGAGAGAGCAGGAAACGTGCTCTCTCTTTCAAAATGCAAACCTAACTAGCTTTCCACATGGGGAGCAGCATGTTAGCTGCTCCCCATGTGGAAAGCAATGCCGCTCCGTAGGACACGGGGAGCCGGCTGGGACTGTGGGGGGATTGGGGACCCCCCCACAGTCCCCAAACAGAGGCCCCGGGGGATGGGGTCCCCAGGGCCATAAGTGGCCAGTGAGGGGGGCCATGCAGTCCCCCTCCCCAAATAAAGGTTTTTTAAAAAAAATAAAAAAATAAGGGCAAGGCCGGCCCCGTGGGATGGGGTCCCCAGGGCCTTAAATGGCCTGAGGAGGGGGGCAACGCAGCCCCCCTCCAAATATATATTTTTTTAAACGAGGGCATGCCCCGGGGGATGGGGTCCCCGGGGCCAATAGAGGCCCAGGGAAGGGGGGCCACGCGGCCCCCTACCCGTTTTTTTCAAAAAAATGGGGGAAAAAAAAGAAATGCACAGGCCCCCGGGGATGGGGTCCCCGGGGCCAAAAGTGGCCATGGGAAGGGGGGCCACGCAGCCCACCTCCCATTAAAAAAAAAAACAAAAGAAAAAAAAAACTACCGGCGTCGTGCCGGAGGCCCCGCCCCCCTCCCTGCAGTACTCTGCAAACGCGCCCCCTGGCGGGTTTTAAGTAGAGGAAGTCATTCCCCTTGAATACTGGGGTCCCTGGGGGCCAACTAGCCCACCAGGAACCTCCAGTATGCGCCAGGGGGCTGCGTTGCAGAGAGGTGTACAGAGGCCACGCCCCTTTTTACACCTCTCTGCAACGCAGCTCTGTGGCGCTTAATGGAGGTAGCTGGTGGGCTAGTTGCACCCCAGGGACCCTCAGGATTCAAGGGGACTTAATCCCCCGACTTAAAACGCACCACGGGGCGCGTTTGCACAGTGGTGAAGGGAGGGGGCGGGGCCTGAGGTGACATGTGTGCAAACAGGCCCCGTGGCGCGTTTTAAGATGGGGAATTAAATCCCCTTCAATCCTGAGGGTCCCTGGGGGCCAACTAGCCCAACAGGTACGTCCAGAAAGCGCCACAGAGCTGCGTTGCAGAGAGGTGTAAAAAGGGGTGTGGCCTCTGTACACGTCTCTGCAACGCAGCCCCCTGGCACATACTGGAGGTTCCTGGTGGGCTAGTTGGCCCCCAGGGACCCTCATGATTCAAGGGGACTTAATCCCCCAACTTAAAACGCGCCACGGGGCGCGTTTGCACAGATGTCACCTCAGGCCCCGCCCCTCCCTTCACCATTGTGCAAATATTCCTCTAAAATCAGCCGAAATACGGATTCCGATTTACTCACCTGTTATCAGGAGAGACCTCAGTGCTGCATCTTTCAGCCCAGTACTGATCCTGAAAAGTAATTTTAACCGTACTTACCAGCAACTTGAATTTCCTTCCATAGGCTAACATTGACTGGTTTCACTTGGAAATTCTTCTAAGTGTGGAGTTTTGGAACTTTATAATATTCCTCTAAAATCAGCCGAACTACGAATTCCGATTTACTCACCTGTCATCAGGAGAGAACCCAGTGCTGCATCTTTTAGCCCAGTACTGATCCTGAAAAGTAATTTTAACCGTACTTACCAGGAACTTGAATTTCCTTCCATAGGCTAACATTGACTGGTTTCACTTGGAAATTCTTCTAAGTGTGGAGTTTTGGAACTTTATAATATTCCTCTAAAATCAGCCGAACTACGAATTCCGATTTACTCACCTGTTATCAGGAGAGAACCCAGTGCTGCATCTTTTAGCCCAGCACTGACCCTGAAAAGTAATTCTAACCGTACTTACCAGTAACTTGAATTTCCTTCCATAGGCTAACATTGACTGGTTTCACTTGGAAATTCTTCTAAGTGTGGAGTTTTGGAAGTTTATAATATTCCTCTAAAATCAGCCGAACTACGAATTCCGATTTACTCACCTGTTATCAGGACAGAACCCAGTGCTGCATCTTTTAGCCCAGCACTGACCCTGAAAAGTAATTCAAACCGTACTTACCAGTAACTTGTATTTCCTTCCATAGGAATCCATTGTCTGGTTTTCAGCAGAAAAGTTTCAAAGTGTCAATTTTCACAAACTACAAATATTCCTTAAAAATCACCTGTATGACTTAAACGCATTCTTTCAACTGTTTACAGGAGATGCACCAGTGCTGGATCCAGGATCCACCACTGAGTAAGAAAAAGTAACGATAACACTACTTACCTGCTAAGTGAATTTCCAGCCATAGGATAACATTGGTGATTCTATGTGAAAAAGTTTCTAAGTGTCAACTTTTAAAATACAATAATATTCCTTAAAAATCAGTACTGTAACCAAAACGCTTTTACTCAACTGTTTACAGGAGATGTCCCAGGACTGAATCTAGGATCCAGTCCTGTGGTTAGAAAAGTAATCCATAAAGTAACTAATTGCATTTAACTTGAAATTCACATTGAGCTCAATGTTGCATTGTGTTTGAAATTGTGTTGCCTATTGCAACAACTGTAACTACTGTACTTAAAAGTCTATTGCCTATTTGCAAAGAATTTAAACTAAAGTAATTCATTCTGAGAAAGTATATTTTGTAATGTAATGTATAATGTAATTACAATGTAATTTAAAAAATAAATAGTTTAAAAAAATGTAGAAAATCAGTATCAAAAAAATAAATATAACAATTAATACATTTAAAAATTGTCATTTACAAAACCTTGGAAATTCACTGAAAAAAACCATAGGTTTCAGACATGTTATAGTTAGGAATTAGCATTTAAAAAAACTTTGAAATTCACTGAAAAAAACATAGGTTTCAGGCACGTTATAGTTAGAAATTAGCATTTAAAAAACCTTTGAAATTCACTGAAAAAACCATAGGTTTCAGACACGTTATAGTTAGAAATTTGCATTTAAAAAACCTTTGAAATTCACTGAAAAAACCATAGGTTTTAGGGACAGCTATAGTTAGTTGGACATTTCACTCGTACAAAACCATAGAAATTCCCCCGTTATAGTTAGTTCATCTAACTATAACTCGCGCCTTCGCAATGCACTGCTGATGACGTCACATATTACATCACTCATGACATGGTCAGTGACATCACTGATGACATCTCAAATGACATCACTGATGACATCACTGATGACATCATCCATGTGATTATTTCATGCATCTTCTCACACCCTAATATAACTTTTGATACACCCACTCTAAATTACAGACTGCCATTCTCAAAACCATACACACTCCAATACCAATAACTACATACCCACTCACTGATTCTTAGGTCTACACACACACACACACACACACATCTACTCACTCACCCGTCCAGTCACTCATACTTACAGTCACTCAGTACAGGACTATCATATGCACTCATACACCTATATAAACACTCACACACCACCACTCATCCATAGAGGTACTCACACACCTAGTCAGTCATGCAAAAAATTAATCACACACCCATTTACTCACCTATACAGTTATACACACACCAGCTCACTTACTCATACAAATACTAGCACATTCTTACGCTCTTATACAATAACTGATACAAGCACACACACATCCATACAGCCACTCTCACAATCACACACTCTCACTTATAGCCATTTCAAAAACTCTAACACACATATATACTGCCTTTTACATATGTAGTTACTCGCACATGTACCACTGAGATATACATTCACTCACTAACACAACCATACACACACTCACCCACCCAAGCAGTCCATCACAGATGCACTCTTGAAATCATGCACCCAGTGAATCACCCACTCACACATCTATGTACAGAGTCACACACACCCCACCCACACAAACACTCAGGCAGCCATACAGATACTCAGAGAACCAATCAATAACCCATATAGACACTCATGTAGCTATTCGCAAATCCATGCATCCACTTACACACCAACAAACAGATGGATACAGACATTCACACAGTTTAGTCACTAACCCATGCATTCAGTAAGATACGTTTAATCACTCACTTGTAGAGTCAGTCACTCACGTACTAAATCATCCATTCAGACACTTATACACCCACTCATTCTTCAATACGCCTTTCCCTATATATATTAAACATATTTAAACTTTACAGAAACACACAGTCACTGGATGACGTCATTTGAGATGTCATCAGTGATGTCATCAGTGATGTCACTGACCATGTCATGAGTGATGTAATATGTGACGTCATCAGCAGTGCATTGCGGGGGCGCGAGTTATAGTTAGCTGAACTAACTATAACGGGGGGATTTCTATGGTTTTGTACGAGTGAAATGTCCAACTAACTATAGCTGTCCCTAAAACCTATGGTTTTTTCAGTGAATTTCAAAGGTTTTTTAAATGCAAATTTCTAACTATAACGTGTCTGAAACCTATGGTTTTTTCAGTGAATATATATATATATATATATATATATATATATATATATATATATTATGCTGACCCACGTAGCCCCGTAATGTCTTGGGGGCTACGTGGCCCCGTAATTTCTTGGGGGCTACGTGGGTCAGCAGCCGCAAACAGGATTGAGGACGAGTCCACTTGCAGGGTCCATACAGGACAAGATTTGTGTGCTATCCGGACCACATTTCCCACAATGCACAGTCTCATTCGAGCTTCCCATTGGTGGGTGTGCAATATGAAAATGGCGAAGTGGGTTCAGCGTTTGCACACATATATATAGTTACAGCAGAAGAAGAAGATCCAGACGAAGGCCTTTGGCCGAAACGCGAAAATCGTTTTTTGTCTCTACATCTTGCACTGTTTGCACTTTGCATCCAAAAAATGAAAAAATTAAATGACTTCTGCAACTTGCCACCTAATGTGAGTTCGCTGTTTCAAGTGCTACCTTTCTGTGTTCTTCCATGATGGCGACGTACTGTGAGTGAAGGTAGTCACGGAATTCCTCTTTCATATATATATATATATATATACATATATATATATGAACACTAATTCCAGTTCCCCTTCAGTCCCTGGATACCAACACAAGGACTCTGGTTTTCATTATAAAAGATTCTCTTTTATTTCTTTTTCGGTTTTTTGGTAACGCGTTTCGCCTGTGTCCAAAGGCTTGCTCACACCAACAACGCAATTGCCATTCCTTCATTTTAAAACCACAAGTACCCGATCACGTGGTTCGCTGTTCCATTGCAATGGAAAACAGACTCCATCACACATCGTGTTTAATTCAATTACGAAAAATTTTGCCGTGTATAACAATTTAAAACATTTCAAATTCATGTTTTACATTTAGAATAAAAACTTCGGATTCACAATGCTGTCAGAAAATATGCATCAACAGAAGGATAATTTTGGATACTTTAGCATAACTTTCATTATAGTTCAGCTAAGGATTTTAGACAAGTGTCTACTTCATCCAATACCTTATTGGCATTCCTCAATTAATAGAATGTGCAAAACTAGCTGAAAACATCATGTGCAATTTTTATTTTGTTAAAATCCATATTTAAATTCATACGTATTTTAGATATTTACACAGCTAAAAAACCTCTACAAGATTTTCTTTCTATTGAGGGGATTTCATTTGACATTCAGGAATTTGTTCAGTTTGGATAAAATGCCAGTGCACCATGCATTAGCAATTTGAATTTTCACTGATTCAAAGGAGTGGGTCCATGTTAATAATAAAACCGATAACGACCACATGAGTAAATAAATACTATTCAAGTAAACGGTCAATCTCTAAAGTGCTAGTGCAATGTGCAAAATATAATGTGCAAATATAACCAATACAGTACATTAGATAACAATGCAGAGCAAAAATACGATAAAGTGCAAGTGCTATGACCGTGATTAACTCTTGATTCATCATCAATTCCAGCTTATTTAGACCTTATGACATCTGGAAAAAGTGCTAGTGCATTTCAGATTTTAATACCTTAAATTCCAAATACTGAATTACATTAGTACCAATATTACAGCATATTGATATCTAAACTCCAATTGCTGCAAACATTCTATTTCTTTCAATTTCTTATACATCCCTTTCTTGACACGGCAAATTCATTCGTTTAAAATTTGATTATGGATTTTCAGGACTAGTTTAAAATAAGCCATTTCTTTTGGATACTGCTAATGACTTAGGTGCACATGTAAATCCTCATCTGTGTTCAAACCTGACGGAATTTTGGTGTTAAAAAGCATTATATATTTAGACTCCAGCTGTCGCAATTTCTTTCCTCTATTTCCACCCCTTCTCATTTTGGGTACCTGGTCTATTACAAAATAGGTCAGATCTTGTAATTTGCCTTTATGGATCTCATTAATATGGCGTGCCACCGGATAGGTCTTATCATTGTTTTTTATCGCTCGCATGTGCTGCAGAATGCGGACATGGACCATGTGGATAGTGCTTCCTACATATAACTTTGAGCAGGAGCATTTTAAGATGTAAACCACATGGTCACTTCGGAAATTCAAGAAGCATCTAATTTTCCATGGGTTTACTATTAGTGGGGACATTACTTGTTTGGTGTTTTGGGCGATTGAACAGGCTTTGCACTTTTGGCATTTGTAAAAACCCGGATTCGCTTTTAACCAGGTCTCAGATTTAATTAATTCTGGACTACTGTCCACCAACTCTTGCCTCATGGATTTAGCTCTTTTGAAGGTCACCTGGGGTCTCCGTTTTACTACTGCGCCGAGCATAGAATCACTTCTTATTAGATGCCAGTGCCTACTCACACAATCTCTCACTTTTGGGTGGTAGGCACTGTATCCGGTGATTAGTCTTATTTCCTCCTTATCATGTTTTTTAATTTCCTCTGTTTCTTCTTTAGATTTTAATAAGGTCTCTCTTTTGATGCAACTGACTTTATGTAATGCTTGATTCAGGACCTGCTCTTTATAACCCCTTTCCCTAAATCTCTTTGTTAGGCTACTCTGAGCTTCCTGTAATGCCTGCCTCTCACTGCAATTTCTTCTCATCCTAAGATGTTCGGCATAGGGGATGCTCATTTTTAGTTTAGTAGGGTGAAAGCTGTTCGCGTGCAGGATGGGGTTTCCTGCTGTTGATTTTCTGAATGTATGTGTATGTAGTGTTTTGTTTTTTATATAGATCTCAAGGTTTAAAAATTTTACTGGTGCCCTGTCTATGGTATCTGTGAATTTTAAGTTAAGTGTGTTGTTATTCAGTTGCACCACAATATATATATATATCAGCCACACTGGCAACAGATTAGATTGCCCAGTGCCCACCCATGCATTGCTCAGTAGTATTCGCTATTCTCTTTCTTTCAAGAGGAACTTAATTATTAACCCATTATTAATTAATTGCCGGCATCGATTTATCATCCTTCCAGCACTAAAGGTTACGCACGTCCATTTCAAGGTTGAGTCAACTACTTCAGTTTGTTGTAACTTTTACTAGGCTATCCCTGCCACCATTATGTTTTATTTTACTTTAGCATTGCTTATCAATATCATTCATCATCACTTTCTTCTTGTTTGGCAGTCTTCTTCTTGTGTACTTACTACTTACTGTACTTCTACTACTCGTTCCCTAGTCTCCCTCAGGTGACTGACTGTCTCATTTTCTTTTTTTGCAAATGCAACTGTCTACTACTGCTACTACCACCCACCATGGCACCTTAGGAAACCAAACCATCACCATGCAGCCATTGCTTCGCCTAAACATCAATCACAGGTAAGAGAAGAAGTGTGGGGGAGTCAATAATGTATATACTATGGAAATTAATTAATTGACACACCCACATCCTTCCCAGTACATTACATACTACATCGGGGTTTTAGTTGCAGAATGCATAGATTAGGAGGAGAGACTGACAGTAGTAGGACAAGTGAGGGTACTGTACTGCATCTATCTGTCGGTGTGTTACACTATTGGCAGATTTTAAAAACTGGCTGCGGCCCTGCAGCAAAAGGAGGAAACAAACAAGGTGACGTAAAAGAGTAACCCCCCCCCAGAAAAGATTTTCATCATATGTATAGGAAAAATATAAATTTATTACCCTAACAAATATAAACTAGATGAAAAACCCACAACCCCTGACCCACCACTCTACCACCCCAACCAATGTGCAGTAATAAATAAATGTCCGTCGAAGTTGAAGAAAAGCAAACCCCAAAGTTCCCCAACTAGTCCCAACATCCCACCCACCCAAAAAAAGATGAAAAAAGGGGCAAGAGTCAAAGACTGAGCGATGACGTCTAGCGGCGGGATGCCGGCTAGTTCGTTCTAGGCGGACCTCCTCCAGCTTGGCCTCCAGGCACTCCACCCTGAGGAGCACGCGGCGCCGAAAGTTTCTGCAGGAACAACAGGGGTGGGCAGCAGTAGATGATGATGTTGATGGGCGGCGGGCGGCTGCCAGAACACGGCGCATTACCACCGGAGACACGGGGTCTGGCAGGGCCCCGGGGCATTGGAGGAAGAAGCTGAAGCTGCAGCTGCGCCTCCTCCTCCTCCTCCGCCAGGGCAACCAGCCGGCAATATTCATCTCGGATGGCCTCCAGCTTCCTTTGCAGGGCCCTGGCCACCAACTGCTGCCTAGTGGGTTGGGAAGTAGTAGCTATACCAAGAAAGGAAAAAAAAGACAGTTGTAAGCAATACTCTTAGCAAAACAGTAACACAAAATTAAATTACACACATAACAATTATAGTGGCACAGTAGTAGCACTGCCAGTTGTGGTATCCTCTCCTCCTCACTTCACTTCCTTTGCCCCTAAGATTTGGATGTGATGATTATACTTTCAGGCGCTATGGAGTAGAGTAGAAGTATTATTTTTCTCTCTCTTGTTTAGCACAATTAATCTTGTAGGCATGCCAGCTCAGTCAGCTTGTGCCCTAGACAGACATACTCGGGTCGCAGACTCATGTTACTTTACTACTGTCTGCATGTGGGGCAGCTGTACTACCCAATTATATATTACCATTACGGCCATACTCTGTTAAATCTCAATGGCAAATGCTCAGACAATTTCACTTTCACCCTGACTACTGCAATAAGGCACATGATGATGGTTAATGATGAAATGCTTATGAATGATGATATACGGCGGCACAACATCATGTCACTCACGTGATGATAATGATGATGACATACTGAGTGATTTGTAAGTACTAGTTACCATGCAGCTTTTAGGCGACCCATGGCTGACACAGTCAAAAATGACATGGGTAGGTACTGGAGCGGAAGTAGGCCTTGGAGTCAGAGGGAGGCGATTAATGATGGGTGGGTAGGGTAAATAATAGTCATGCACAATATATATGTTGTGGTTGCAAACTACTGTGAGTCAAAGGAGTATTTCATTCTGAAATACAAGTACAACCTCAAGCCTTTGAATCAAAAACCTTGCAAAAAAACAGTCCTTATTCTTCCTAGGGCTTTTTTCATTTATCTGTGCATTGCTCTTCTAGCATTATTATTATTTTATACTTAATCTTAACCCTTTGCTTTGGTACTCTGGCACGGTTTAATTTTCTTTTACATTCTCTTCATCCAGTCTGACTCTGTTTTCACCTACTATCTATGATACCATCCAGGCATCCATCCAAAAATGGCTATCATAAACAGGCTTCCACCAACAATATACATTTGTCATAGATATAACCAACCACCACCCATGCCATGCATCCTTGCTTGCCTTAGAGTTTGACCCCTCAAACCCGCTAGAGGATTCCTTTTACCCACACAGTTTCACCCACCCAGACAGGCATCCGTTCTGCTTTCTCTTTCACCTTTCACCCATCCTTCAACTACCCATGCATCCTATCATCTTCATCCTCCACCTATATGCATCCCGGGGCCCCTTCCTTCACCCACGCATCCTTCTCTGCCAGTCATATACGTTGTCTGACTGTTTTTCTTCGTCATAAAACTGTCTTAGCTGAGTTGAAGATAGAATAGAATAGGCCATTAGATACTCAACCCCTACCACTAATGCTAATGTTAAGTAAACAGTGACTTCTTCAACTGTTAAGTGTTCACGACAACTTAGTCTCAGTGGAAGTACAGTGTACTAGACTAGTACTGAGTGTACACCCTTGCAGCGAGTGTATTCATCATTCTCAATAAGTAAGGAATATGACTTACCACCGCCCGCCACTGCTGCTGGCTCACCCCCTGTGGCTGCAGCATCCGCTTCCTTCGGAGTGGCATGGCCCTGACCGCTGGCCCCAGCACTGGTAGTCGGTATGCTTGGAAAAAACAATTCACATTTTTTTAGATGCCATATACGCCTCCTCTATTTATTTTTTTCATTAGCAAGATTAAAAATACATAATTGATAATGTCATATACACCACCCACATCACTACTATCTACAATTCGGACACTAGAGTAGAGTAGAAAGTATGTCCTATCAAAAATAACTAAATATTATCCGGTTGGGCATTTTGTTGGTGGCAATTTTTGGAAAGCCTCTCAAGAAGAGGACAACTCAAAGGACTGGACTCAGTGACTAGAGCTATTGGTGCATCTCCTTTTTTGAAAAGAAGAAAGAGTGGCCAATTGGAAAATAATGGTGTCGGCCTCCTACTCCTCATACTTCCTTCCAGCCATGGTGCACGGTAACAGTTGTTCAGTGCTCACCATCAAATGCTGCTACTCAAAAAAGTACTAGGCCTGGATTGGAAAAAGTAAAATACACCACTTTGGAGTATCCTGTTCCTGTCCATCGTGAGTAACCACCATTACTGATTGTACATGATGAGACAGTAACAGAAACTAAAGCCTTCTCATCTCACAAACCTGAAGATAATACCTTACTTGGGCATGCAATCTACACAACAGATTAGTTCTACTAGTACTAGTAGTAGTAAGGAGTCCTTAATAGTACTAGTAGTAGCCTAGGACCAATGGGTTCTCCGAGTCTTACAGTACCACTACTAGGCAATCCACATATAACTAAGGGGAGTGGGAAAGCTGAGTGAAACCCAGAACAAAGCAAGCTGCAGACAGACTAATACAGAGTCAGTACAAAAAAGTCAATGGTCGCAATAGCAACAGTTTCAAAAGAAAAGAAATATCCGCATTCACGAGGCCAAGTTTACATGAACTGCAAAAATGAAATTTATTATCAAAGTGGTTGGCAATTAATGCAATTATAATTCAAAGCATTGATCACATAAGGCAACACAGTTGCTCATACATCTAAAGATGTAGTTGTATTTACAGTGCTCTTGGTGTAGGAAGAGGGAAGTAAGTGGGTTTGGGGTTCAAGTGAATGAGTGAAGGTGGTGGACAGGGGAGAGGTAGCGTGACATATACACATCAATTATACATGGTATAACCTTTCCGGCCCTGAAGGACATCAACTAATGAGAATTCAGTCGTCAGAGCTTGTGGGGTAAGTATGTATAGTCAACGTTTTGACCCCTGGGAAGTAGGGTGGGTTCAGTCCTCAAGGTGGGGTCTTCATCGGGACAAAATTGAGAAGAACACCTGTAAAAAATTGGGACAGAGTGTAAGAGGAGGAACATAACAAAAAAGTTCATGAATGCTTCCAATTAAAAGGTAGTAGATACCTACTCCGGTTAACAGCAGGTTGGCTCAGCTGTACAGTCAGAAGAAGTAGGCTCAGCAGAGCTCCTATAGTCAGAGAGAACACAGGGTCAGGGTACGAGCGCCTCAATCAACCGGAAACCTAATGTGTTTAAGGTGGCACAAATCTATAACTTACTAATTAGCGTGAAGAAAGAGCGGACAACATTGCACGCACCATCATCAGTTATGTAGACTGTGGGTCACAATATCCCTCGCAGTCGAAAGACAAATCTTATTCACTAAAAAAGAGAAATAGGGGAATAGTCTGGGTGATACATGAGCTTAAAGCATAACATGTACATTCTCTCTCCATCATACAAGAGAAGTAGCAGGGAGGCCGGTACCTCATCTGTGTACATAAAAAGCATGTAACCTCGTAATGGCAACTTAAAATAAACATGCTTTGAGTTGAGGACAGCGCAGTCAAATAAAGAACTTATTTAGGTTTAAAGCGGTACAGAAATATAACAAGCCGCCTCAAAATTACAAATCAAAAATGCCCCATTTACCAAATTTATGACACTGGCCTCTGACACCTGAATAGTGCGATGCCGCGTCCTCACAAAAGCTGGTGTAAATTGCGGCCGCCCAAGACATCACAAACGGGCGTATCTATTGAATAGCGTTAACCGCAGGCATGTCTCTCGCTTCAGGTTATAAGTCTAAAACCTGCCGTAATGCAGTACAAATGGTACTCATAATATGATAATGGGACCTCTGATAGCGTGATCTCGCCTACCTCCGTTGTGGCACTCCGGCTCGGGAATGGTAGCGGGCGCTGCTTCAGTTCTATAAATAGATCTAACTCGGCATGCGTGCACGTAGAGTGCTGCCGCTGGATGATTACAGTTACCTGGGGGCTCGTCCCTGTTGACCAATAGCAAGGGAGGTGTGTCTTATGAGTGTCATGCATCAGTCTTTTTAAGAAAGTTCTACTGTCATGGTGGAATAATACACGGATATACATGAGGAATGAATATATTACAAAGTGAGAAAATACATGACAAAACCACTTAAATGTAAATGTTTACCCATAGAAAATGGCATCTGGAGAGGCTAAAAATGCAATAATTGGGGCCGAATACATTACATATCGATATCATGGTTTCTGACAAGATCCTAACTAGGCAGCACCATTGCAAATCCAGTGAGAGTCAAAACCATACAGAGGGCCACAGTTTTAGGTGAAAAAATGCATATATATGTTTAGAGATTAGGTTAGTAGATGTTAACAGGTGGCCACAGGCAGCCACAACCAAGTATAGATCAACAGAAGGTATACATTTATTCAGCAATTAGAACAGATAATTGGGCATTGGTACCATCAAGTTCATTCAGGCCATTGTTCACTGTGTCCAGAAGGTACATCCATTTACATTCTCTTATGTTTAGAATGGAACCTATGTCTCCACCTCTAGCACCAAGGGAAACCTTTTCAAGGACCAACCATCTAATGGACTCGGGTGGATGTGCTTTGGCCATAAAATGTTCTACCAGGGGTGCCCCCGCAGTGTTACAGTGTACCCTGCTGCAGTGTTGCAGGATCCTAGTTTTAACTTTTTGCCTAGTCTGACCTACATATAACTCATTACAGGGACATAGGATTGCATAGATCACATCTGTTGAGTTGCAGTTAGTGTGTGCCTTGAGGTCTATAGGATGTTGTTAGTAACAAAAAGTCTTGGTTTCAATTGTCATCCTGCATGCCTTACATTGCGTACATTTAAAATGGCCCACCACCTCAGGGAGGTTCCACATAGTTTGGATGGTCTGCTTCGGTGCAATGTCCAATAAAGAACGGACCACATGGTCTCTGATGTTTTTGGCTTTCTTGAAGGAGTGCATCGGTGGGTCTTGAATTTCCAGGATGTCCGAAATAAGCTTCCAATGGCCATTGATTATCTTTTTGATTTCATTACTCCTGGTGCAGTATGTAGTTACGCATATCATTCTGTTGGTATCCAGTGTGTGTTGTTTAGGTGTCAGCAGTGACTCTCTGTCATAATACCAGGCCCTTTTCCTTGCTCTCCTGACCATTCTCTTTGGGTATCCTCGTTCAACGAGGCGGTTAATTAGATCTTCTGATTCTCTGAAGTAATCATCCTTCAAGGAACAATTCCTCCGGATCCGAAGAAATTGCCCGAAGGGCAGGTTGTCACGAAGGCCTCTCGTATGGTGGCTGGAATATCTCAGCAGGGTGTTGCGTTCTGCCGGTTTTCTGTACAGGACAGTGTAAAGATGATCACCTGATGTCTTTATGGTGATATCCAGGAAGTCGATGGTATTCCTATCCCAATGGATGGTAAATTTGATGTCCTGTGATTGGGCATTCAACCAATCAAAAAAGCTTTGTAACCCTGTCTCATTTCCTGACCAGATCAGCAGTACGCCGTCTATGTAACATCGCCAGTGTGTGACGTTCCTCATGTAAGGATTGGTGTTACTGAAGATGAAGTTGTCTTCAAAGTCATCCATGAAGAGGATGGCCAGGTCTGGCGTGAAGGCCGCCCCCATTGCCACTCCTTTGGTTTGGAGGAAGAATTCGTTCTGAAAGATGAAAAAATTCATCATGGCCACCTCCAGCAGCTCCACTATGAACTCCGTTGGAACAGTCACATGTTGAGGTCTCTTCTCAAGTGCTTTTGTCATCAGTTCCAGGGCAGGTCGTTGTGAGATACTCGTGTATAGGGATACTATATCGAGCGTTACCAATAGTTGAGTCTCTGGGTCGAATTTCATGGTGTCAATCAGATTGATCACTTGCATGGTGTGACAAAGGTATGCTCTAGTTGTTTCAGCTAGTGGTTTTAGGAAGAAGTCGATGTATTTACATACCGGTTCCAGAAGAGATCCACAACCCGAGATGATGGGCCTCCCCGGTGGGTGCTGCAGGTTCTTGTGCACCTTGGGTAGGGTATAGATGGTGGGGACGCACGGCTGTTTCGTATTCAAATATTCGAATTCTTGGTCTGAGAGAAAGCCGACTTCTTTACCTCTTTCCGTAATCAGCCTGATTAGTTTCCTGACTTTCTTTGTGGGATCTGTGCTGAGGATGGCGTAGCTTATGCCATCACGTAGTTGTGAGTAGATCTCCGCTTTGTAGTCTGGAGTGTTTTGGACTACAAAAGCGCCACCCTTATCCGCTGGCATAATTACTATCATCTGGTTGTTCTTCAGGGTGTTAAGGGCCTCACGTTCCCCCTTGGTAACGTTGTGCTTGACATAGGACTTGGTAGAGCACACTTTCAGAACATCTCGGAGTACCATGCTTTCAAAAGTCAGAATTTTATGTGGCATCATGTGTGCAGGAGGCATAAAAGTGGATGGTGTTCTCAATCCAGTATGTGATGTGGAGGATATCGGTAGGGGATGTTTGAAGTAATGTCTCAACCTAACTTTCCGAAAGAAACAGTGCAGTTCTGTCTTTATGTTGAAACGGTTGGGGTAGGATGTAGGCACAAAAGAGAGTCCCTTACTTAAAACACTGGTTTCATTCTCGGACAGTACATGTGTAGACAAGTTGATAATAGGGCTTCTTCCATCGTTCACCATCTGTATGTGCGCCGGCGGGTGTTGATCTCCCCGTGATTTTCTTGTTGGAATCTCACCTGCTTCGGGTTCTGTCCCTGTTGGCGTCCTGCATCTCAATTCTGTAGATTATGTCCTCGTCATGTCGGTCTGTTCCAGTTGTACCCTCTCCCTCTGGGTGGTCTCCATTGGGTATCTTCTAAAAAAGGAGATGAAGATGCTTGGGGGCCCTGAGGTGGTTGATACCAGTTGTCTTGGTATTGGTACCCTCCGCTAGTACCTGCTTGTTCACTATCACTCCCAGCACTGTAGGAGCCGGATGATTTGGAGAAGGTAGTGAACCGTCTGTTGCCTCTGTACCCTCCTCTGCCTCTGTTGTAGAATCGACCTTGGGTGTCTTGTTTGAAATAGTCCTCCTGAAGGTACGGATATGTAGCTTTCTTATCGTAGAAGCGTATGTCCTTGGCCAATTTATCAAGTTTTTTCGCTTGTGTGTTTGTGTCAAATTCCTTAATAGTTTTTTCCAATCTCTCTAATGCTTCTTTGGCGTTGGTGAGTGCAGAATCACCATTAATTTCCTGCTTCAGGTCACTGATCTCCTTGATCAGTTTATCAACCTGGTCGATGGCTGTCTCAATGCCTAGCACCATCCAATGACGTGAGCAATTATTAGCTACGAAACTGAAGCCTTCTTTAAATTTAGGAAGATCCACAAAAATAGCTGGCTCATTGCGAACCTGCAAGTCCACAGGAATGATATTAGCTTGGAGGTATTTAGTCAGAAGATGGCCATGGAGACATGTACGAATCAATTTTTTCTCTAGGCGTTCCAACTTGTTGATTTTCTCATTGAGAGAAAAGTCTATATTCGGAGTATTTGATGTTAGAAAGGTGGACCCAGACTGTCTCTGTATTAGTCTATTAATGTAGTCTTCTGTATAGGAAAGTGTTTCCCTCTCTGACATGGTAGGACCCAATGTTTCCAAAGAAAAACAAACCATAGCAAGTGAGGCACTTGCACCTAGAGTATTAAGTAATAATGGGGTTACCCGAAAAAAAAAGCTACCCGACATGGGTCAAAGTTACAGTACAATAAGTCAATGGTCGCAATAGCAACAGTTTCAGAAGAAAAGAAATATCCGCATTCACGAGGCCAAGTTTACATGAACTGCAAAAATGCAATTTATTATCAAAGTGGTTGGCAATTAATGCAATTATAATTCAACGCCTTGATCACATAAGGCAACACAGTTGCTCATACATCTAAAGATGTAGTTGTATTTACAGTGCTCTTGGTGTAGGAAGAGGGAGGTAAGTGGGTTTGGGGTTCAAGTGAATGAGTGAAGGTGGTGGACAGGGGAGAGGTAGCGTTACATATATACATTAATTATACATGGTATAAAATTTCAGGCCTAAATCAGGTCAAATGTTCCCATATGTACACATAGCCCTGAAGGACATCAACTAATGAGAATTCAGTCATCAGAGCTTGTGGGGTAAGTATGTATAGTCAACGTTTTGACCCCTGGGAAGTTAGGTGGGTTAAGTCCTCAAGGTGGGGTCTTCATCAGGACAAAACTGAGAAGAGCACCTGTAAACAATTGGGACAGAGTGTAAGAGGAGGAACATAACAAAAACGTAGTGTGAATGCTTCCAAATAAAAGGTAGTAGATACCTACTCCGGTTAACAGCAGGTTGGCTCAGCTGTACAGTCGGAAGAAGTAGGCTCAGCAGAGCTCCTATAGTCAGAGAGAACACAGGGTCAGGGTACGAGCGCCTCAATCAACCGTAAACCTAATGTGTTTAAGGTGGCACAAATCCATAACTTACTAAATAGCGGGAAGAAAGAGCGGCCAACATTGCACTCATCATCATCCGTTATGTAGACTGTGGTTCACAATATCCCTCGCAGTCGAAAGACACATCTTATTCACTAAAAAAGAGAAATAGGGGAATAGTCTGGGTGATACATGAGCTTAAAGCATAACATGTACATTCTCTCTCCATCATACAAGAGAAGCGCAGGGAGGCCGATACCTCATCCGTGTACATAAAAAGCATGTAACCTCATAGTGGCAACTTAAAATAAACATGCTTTGAGTGGAGGACAGTGCAGTCAAATAAAGAACTTATTTAGGTTTAAAGTGATACAGAAATATCACAAGCAGCCTCAAAATTACAAATCAAAAATGCCCCGTTTACCAAATTTATGACACTTGCCTCTGACAGCTAAATAGCGCGAAGCCGCGTCCTCACAAAAGCCGGTGTAAATCACGGCCACCCAAGACATCACAAACGGGCGTATCTATTGAATAGCGTTAACCGCAGGCATGTCTCTCGCTTCAGGTTATAACTCTAAAACCTGCCGTATTGCAGTACAAATGGTACTCATACTATGATAATGGGACCTCTGATAGCTGTCAATACATACAAGAAACAGTAGTGCTTCAAACACACAAACACTCGAGCGTGAGCTCGCCTACCTCCGTCGTGGCACTCAGGCTCGTGAATGGCCGCGGGCGCTGCTTCAGTTCTATAAATAGCTCCAACTCGGCGTGCGTGCACGTAGAGTGCTGCCGCTGGATGATAACAGTTCCCTGGGGGCTCGTCCCTGTTGACCAATAGCAAGGGAGGTGTGTCTCATGAGTGTCATGCGTCAGTCTTTTGTGTAATTAAGAAAGTTCTACTGTCATGGTGGAATAATACATGGATATACATGAGGAATGAGCATATTACAAAGTGGGAAAATACATGACAAAACCACTTAAATGTAAAAGTTTACCCATAGAAAATGGCGTCTGGAGAGGCTAAAAATGCAATAATGGGGGCTGCATACATTACATATCAATATCATGGTTTCTGACAAGATCCTAACTAGGCAGCACCATTTCAAATCCAGTGAAGGTCGAAACCATACAGAGGGCCACAGTTTTAGGCAAAAAAATGCATATATATGTTTAGAGATTAGGTTAGTAGATGTTAACAGGTGGCCACAGGCAGCCACAACCAAGTATAGATCAACACATTGGTATACCTTTATTCAGCAATTAGAACAGATAATTGGGCACAACACTCACTATAAGAACTACAAAAGTTTCTACTAGGACTGAAGTCAAGTGAGAGGACGCATCATGCAGTCCGCTAAATTACCAAATAATTCTAACTAACTAACTATCTTAGGGACAGGAGACAGGACAGCCTGACAGGACAAAGGAAAGGACTGGAGTCTTTCCTATCTGGATTACCTATCTAACTTAAATTCTCTAACCTCTCTTACATAACCAGCCCAAGTGAGCGCAAAGTTGCAAACAAATATGATTAGTAAGTAGCACCGAGCACCTGTCTGGAAGTAACAATCACATAATATAAGATTTTTAAACATAAGTTACCTGCATGTAAGCAGCAGCAGCATGTTAGCTATTTGCGAAAAAAATAATATTCGCAATAACACAGACAGAAGAGCACAATAGTAATATAAATAGCTACTCACCAAGCCCCGGGACCTCAACACCTAGCAGGTTCATCATGTCCTGCTCACGGTCCAGGATATCGGACCACCGGTGCGTCAATTGGTTATGGGTGAGCCGGACCCCAGAGCAGTGAAACACTGCCCTGCGCACCCTCGCCCACTGCCGGTGATGCTCCCGGATCCTGTACCCGGACCCAGGCCTGCCACCTGCTGCCAGGGTAAAGGGGAGTGTGGTCACCTCTGCCTCTGTGAATAAGGCCCGTGGCTGCACCTCTTGTGGGCGCCGGCTGCAACAAGGAAGGCGGTCGCGGCTCGCACTCCTCTTTCCCTGGCCCTTACTCTTGCCATGGTTCTGGGTAGGCGGGAGGGAGGTAAAGTAAAGGTAGGAAGTAAGAAAGTAAGGAAAAATGAAAAGAAAAAAGCAAGTAATAGAAAAAGAGTGAAAAATGCACTAAACCACACAAAAAGTAGGAAAAAACGCAAAATATACAATCAGGGATAGAGAGGGCTAGATAATAAATAAAAAAGATCAAAAAAAAGTTTCTAGAAACAAAGGATTGAAAAGATATAGGGAGGATAGAGAAACAGGCCCAGAATCATAGCAAAAAGTGAAAAACAAGATAGCTGCGTCCATTGGCGACCATGTGGCAAAGTTTATGCGATATTTCCCCTCGAGCACGCAAAAAGCATCCCCGAACCCGCAATACGTGTTCCCGAACAGGAAAAACGCACCGCGAACGGGCGCAACAAGCAGCTCCGTGTACTCGCGGAATTCCACGTAGCACGCAGAGTTTTTTTGCGACGTTGCACAATTCCGCTTAGCGCGACTACGCGAACTCCGCCCAGGGTAAGTAAAAAGTATGCAGTACCTGAATGGATATATTTGGCTGAAGCAAGTGATTGGGAAAAAGAATTCATTGCGTTTTGTTTCAAAGACAACTCATCATATGAGCCATCCTAGACGAACTGTGGGTGCTAAAAATAAAGAGAGGAAGTTGATGAAGAAATAAGGCTGTGATCAGATGCTGCAAAAGTGGTTGCTCAAAAAAGTAAATATTGCTTATCTAGTCTAGTCTAGTTGATATTGAAGAAAATGAATAATTCTGAGACTGAAAATCTGAACCAAAATAGGTTTGTGTTGCTTAAACAAAGGTGTTTAAGTATTTGCTTTATATGTATTCTTGTTGCAATACTTGATTTGTTGGTGTCCATACTAATTATGCCTCATATTGTTTATCCTGTCGAGTCTATTAATAAATATGTGAGCACGACTACTGAATTAACAAATGTTTTTGATAAGGACATGAATATTAAAAAACTAACAGGAAATGACTTACACCAAGATAAATCAATTAATGACTTTTCGTTAAATGTTTTTACTAAACTTTTGTATGAGTATGTTGATACTATGGATGGAAGAGATTGTTATGTGTGTGTCCAATTACCAATGTCCATGTCTGAAGGGTGACCTATCACCATCTTCCTTTAACATATGGAATTTCTTGCAGTGCAATAACTAGTTTGTTCTATGGCAAGGAGCAGTTTCAATATTATTAGTCAAATTTTGATTTTGTATTTTCAGAAGTCCCTATTAAGAAAAACATGAATATACAGATGAGTGCAAAACATGCCGAAATTATGGGAGAATTTTTTCATACTACTAAGCCTATTAATACTGTATACGTGCATAGAAATAATTTAACCTGTGTTTTAAGTAGTGTAAAAAAAGAGTCTTATAATTCAGTAGAAGATAGATGTGAAGAAATTAAGAGAAAAGCTATAGAGCAGAAAACTAGAGTACCTCCTTGGGCTCACAGAGTGATTACAAAAAGGTGAGACTTATGCTGCAATGACTCTGGATAGGCATCATAAGGGTAAGCTTTGCATACTAAGACAAAAGACTGAATCTAATAGTAGATGCATTGGTTTAAGTGAGTGTGAACACACCTTCCTGATTACAGGGGGTTGGGGATTAAAAGGTGGTACTGATCCAGTTTTTTTGAGAGTGTATTTTGTGTGTGGTAAGAATGCTTATTATAAATTGCCTGAATATTGGTATGGTTGTTGTTATATGGGGATTGTCTTCCCGAAAATGTATCATGTGAATGATAATCCTGGAACCAATGAAATGAAACTAACACAAAATAAAAGGGGAATAAGTGCTGCAGAAATTGTGGGCGATACATTTGGTGCAATAATACCTTCAGTTGGGGTGATTTTGAATTCACATAAAATTAGAAAATTGTCTACAGTGTTTGATCGTTGACCAACGGATACCGCTGTTGGGTTTTTAGTGATTGATAATTAAATGGTTTTTATTAGATCAATGGTTTTGCAAAACTGCCTTGTACTTGATGTGTTATTGGCAAAAGAAGGTGGAGTCTGTTGCATGCTGAAAATTCAACAATTCTGCACTATTATCCCTGATGAAAGTAGAGATTTGCATTGATATATTGGTAACATTACTAACTTGCATACTGATTTAGGTGAATTAAAAGTTGATGGTGCATGGTAAAAACGTGTTAAGGGTTTTTCTTCAGTGGGAAATTGGCTTGCAGCATTGGGTAATAGCATGGTGGGGAAAATACTAACACCATTAATAGCTATTGCTGTTAGCATAATAGTATTGATATACAGATGTTGCATATGTAAAATGCAAACAAAACGAAGTAAAGGTAGAAAATAAAAAAGGTCTGATATAGAAATGGAAGACAGAAAAGGTACTTACTATGAAGTGATGAAAGATGTAGAAGGTGTCAGGCTAAAACAGATGAAAACAAGTGTATTCTAAGATAATCAGATTGCTATCAGATGGGTTGTGGATGGCTTAATTCACCATCAGATGGGGGTTGATGGAGTGTAATTATTTAGGTTAATCAGACTTGATCAAACCCTGCTCATTGAGTGTTATACTAATATTTACTTAAAGAAAGCTAGCTAACTAACTAACATAAGTGTTTCGTGAATATGTGGAAGTTTTAGAACTGCATCGTAAAAGCATGCAGAGGTGTCTCAAACTGGTTTAAGATTAAGATATTCATGAAAAAAGAGAAAAACCTATTAATGTATCATGATAACAGTGTGAAAATATTAATGAAGCCTTTAACTTAGAAAAACATAATAATGAGAAATGCTAAAGAAAAATTTTTTTTTGCATAAGTTTTCTTTTATAATGCTAATTTAAGAAGAAAATACTTGCACATATTTTAGTGAAATGTAAACAGACTATGCTTGCAAAACTGATGATAATGATGTTTCACATATTATTCTTATGTATATTTTATTTCTTAGTATTTTCAATATAAGCCTGTTATTTATTAGAAAATGATGATTTAGTAGTTTTCCATGTAGGCCTCAAAATTTAAAATGTATTTTGTCCTTGTCATTTCCTTTGAATGCATTAGAAATGCTGATTTGATCACATTCCAATTGTGAATGTTATTTATTGGAGTTTCCTTTCCTACAGTTTGAATAATGGACATTCTCTCTGTAATTGTACAACTGTATTAACTTTGTTGCAAGCTCAGAGGAGAGTGTATCGAGCGGACACTATAAACGTTTGTAAGGAAATGATAAAAAGCTTACTTAAAAACAGTGAACAGTAGACAAGGACATTACGTATGTAATCTGAATGATTTGGGATAGAGAAAACAATCACACCACAGTGACACCATAGATTTTGACCAATGGAAAACATGCAAGACTGTGAAAAAGGATATTTTGTGAGAATGAACTGATAATGAAGCAAGTATAATTACCCTGTGGGAAAAGAACGATTGCTCTCGTTGCTTTTCTTCTGGCTATGAGCCTGATATGCTGAAGGTTTGAACTCTGATTTCCTCTGAACCAAACTCTCCTGTTACCCTATACTTTACCGGCTGGTATTGGACTCCTATCTCATGTCCTGGCTTTGGAAAATCTACAACGGAGCTTTGGTTTGTATAATTCCTAATTGTATTTCGAAATGTTTTCTCTCTCTCTCTCTCTCTCTCTCTCTCTCTCTCTCTCTCTCACCCTCACATAAATCTTATTTGGGAGATGCATTTACTACAAACTGTGATGTTTTGTGTTTTACTGATTAACAAAACGTATTCTAATGAATTATTGTGCTTTGACCATTCATACTGAGCTTTCAATAAAGGTATTTTGATGATTATTTCAAGTGTTTGTGTTTATTATTGATGATATTATTGATATTGTGAAAGTTTGTTATTTGTTTGGCACTTCTTTATTCCAGGTCCTAATGAAGGAGTGGCTTTCTGTTTCTATTTATCTAGTCCCTATTAGCTCGTACAAAGATCTATTGTAGGACATTATGTTTGTGTTTGTTACAGAGTTACATGGGCCCCACTCTGTTATTAGTATTGCTGAGGATTGAGTTATGGTGTGTAAAGTAGTTCATGTCTGGTGATTGTGTAGTAAAGAAAAACATATTTTACACACGCTTCATATGGTTAGATACCTGTGAAGATAGGGTCTCCCTATATGCCAACAATCTCCTTATTGTGGTGCAGCGGCCAGGGCAGCTGACTTCGGAGCACAGGGTTCACGGTTCGATCCCTGGCTCCGGCGGCAGCTCAGCTCAGCACCATGTGACTCTGGGCAATAGCTCACTTAATTTCCACTACGGCCCCCAGCGCCTTGAGACCCGTAAGGGTGAGTAGCTGCGCTATATAAAAACGGACTTACATATATATATGTACATCATTGTATGAAATGTGGTTAATGGTTCAGGGGGGTGGAAGCCCCACTCAGGCAACAACAACAACGTTTGGGAGGGTGAAACACAAGGTAAAAAATATACATGTGCTTAGCCCTCTGGTAAATTGGCACTAAAGGACATTTTGCAGCACAAAAATAGTAATAAAGTGAAAACACAACACAGGTAAACTTCCACACCAATTTATCACAATACAGTAAATTGAACAACATGACACCATAATGAATTAAATCCGATCAGTAGAACCAGAATTATGAATTTTCTTACGTTTTTAGTGTAAAATAGCAGCTAAAAAGGTCAAAGCACCAACAACAGGTATCTGGTCATGCAAGACCGGGCCAAAGTCAAAAGTAAAGGCTAATTGTGATGGAGCATGGGTCCAATACAAGGGGTGGATTGCGCCTGGTTTCAGACTCAGAAGACATGTTTGTAGAAACGTTTCTGGGAAGGTAGAGTTCATCAGGGCAAGGCAGCAGATTATGCCCTAGGAGGAGGCTTTGTCATCGGGGAGCCGCTGGATGAAGTTGAAGTGAAGATTTTTACCTTAGGAGTCAAAAATCAGTCAAAAATCTTCAGCTGGATGAAGCTGCAGGCTGCTGACAAGGACTTGACGAGGCTGGATACCTTTGCAGAGAGAGGGCACAGTAAACAGGATTTGCGGCTGCAGAGATAAACATAGCATAAGCTATTGTGAAGTCAGGCTGACCGGGGCTGCACCTTGGGTGGATCTGGTGTCAGGTTGGTCCAGGTCTTCTTTCGTTTCTTGTTTTGAAAATGTGTTAACTCAAGAAGTACCACCAACCTCAAAACCAAGGGGCCAGGACCTGGGGTGCACCACATGGGGGATTAGAACTCACTCCAGCAGAGACCAGGTGCAGGGTCAAGGCCCCAGGTGCTTATTATATTGATGTAGCTCATACAGGAGGCAAACCAACTAACTCTTGGACTCCCTTCCGGTGACCCTGGGTTCAAGGAGATGGTACAGTTCTCCTTCAAGAACCAAGACTGTCCTTCACACAGCAGGAAAGCCCACTGGGGTTAAGGCAGTCATTTTGTAGTTTAACACAGGTCCAGGAGTATACTGAAAAGTTGTCCTGAGGGTGCAATAAGTATACCTGGTGCCAACCTCTAAAATGGGGGGCTTCGGTATAGTACACCCACATATGGTCCTGGAAAGTTCTTCCTTTCCCCTGTCAAGGATTTAACAAGTCTAAAGTGACGAAAGCCTTTGTGTGTGTTGGAGGCAAGCCCCTTTGAAGTGTAACTGGGGCAGGGAACAGCTCCGCCCCCAACAATTCTGGCAGGATGGCCCATCCTGTCCACATATAATCCCATTTTTGTCACTGTCAGAGAGAGATACACAAAGGCCAACAGCAGAGCCATTCACACTCATGTGACCGAGGTCACTGTCAAATGTCACAAATGGTTAGGACAAGAAAATGACAACTTTCTATAAAGTGGCATTTTCAGAATTGTGACTTAAAATCCGACTTTACCATTAAAGAGCATTTTAAATTATAATTAATTTGAGTCTGCACATACTATTTCTACCTGTTCCCAATCAAAAGTTAGAACTTATTAAATATAATTAGGGTAACCAAATGGTATCTCATTGTAGAGATAGGAGTTACAGGAGTGGGAAAATAATTTAAGTATTTTTTAATGTCCGGACAAGTAAAACCTAAAACCACTAGTCCTACTTTTTGTTTAGAATACTCCCTGCCCTATGAGCCTTTAGAGCCTTCCTTAGGGGTGACCTATGTGCAGTAAAAAGGAAGGTTAAACCTGGAGAAAGCTGTATTTTTCAAGATTGAAATGGCAGTTTAAAACTGCTCTATAGGCAATGGCAGGCCTGAGACATGTTGTAAAGGGCTACTTTAGTGGGAGTTCCCATCAACACTAGAGGCACAATCACCCAGGCCCTCATCACCAGATGTCTGGACTACAGCAATGCGCTCTACACAGGAATCACCACCCACCTCCTAAAGAGACTTCAGACCATTCAGAACTGAGTGGCCAGACTCATCCTTGACCTCCCCAATCAGACCCACATCACCTCTCACATCAGGAAACTCCACTGACTCCCCATACAGAAGAGACGCCAATTCACGATTTTGATCCACAACTACAAATCCCTTCATAACCAAGAGCCAGCCTACATCAACAACTGCATGCACTTCCGCCAGACTTCCAGACACCTGCAAATTGTGTCCCTGCCCCTCACTCACACCCCTCGCATTCGCCAAAGCAACAGTGGAGGATGTTACTTCTCCTACCTCGCATCAAAGTCCTGGAATGATCTCCCTCTTCACCTACGAACCTCTAACTCTCATCTCGAATTCAGGAATTCACTGATTGAGTGGTCCAGTAGTGGCATTTAATATACAGGCACTGTGTACATGTACTTTACTAGGGACTTACAAGTAAATTACATTTGTCAACCAGGTGTAAGCCAATTTTACCATGTTTAAAGGAGTCAGCACAAGCACTTTAGCATTGCTGAACATTGGTAAAATGTGCAGAGTTCTAGTGCCAACAAAAACAAATTTCAGAAAACAGGAGGGAAGAAGGCAAAAGGTTTGGGGGAAGACCACACCAAGGATGTCAGGTCTAACATTTATGGATTGTGGTTTGGTTTTAATATGTAACCATGACTGCTCTTTAAATGTGTTTGTTTACAAAGTGAATTTCTAAGTTTTTTTAACATGTGTTAATGTGCACATTTGTTTTTTGTTCCAGTGAATTCTTGTTTGATATCATTTACCATATGCACCAGTTCACTGCACCCAACCAACAATGAGCAATAAGGTTCTGTTTTGTTTGTGCTGCGCCCAACTCTCCCACATTACAGAGGTGGAAAAATGCTTAGACTTTGGCCAGGCCCAGCACACCACCCTTAGCTGGAGGCCAACCCCCTCATTCACATTCAAACTTTTCATCAATGTCTTATGATAATAAGTAAGATAATAAGTAAAAAAGATGACCAGCAGCAAACAAAGCATTGTGGCAATGTAACTAATCTAAGTCTTTTTAATCAACAACATGTTCTTGAACGTGTTCAAGGCACCCTTTATCAACTATATCGACTGGTGTATTACAGCTCCTGGCAACAGTATTGCAGTATGTGGTTCTGTAGAGATAAACCCCTCTTAGTTGGAATACTTTGCAGGGTTACATTGTTAAAATAGATGGCCAGGGGGGCGTGGCCGGGCAAGATGGGCGAACAGATCTAGTTCGTCTCGGCTCCCGGTCTGCGCTCGGATCCTGAATGGCTAACTGCGGATATATGTCGATTTTTTGGTCAAGAACCATACCGCTGGCATGCTGACCCTACGGGGCATAAACTGAGTGGCTCAGATTCTCGCCATCGCAGTCCTAGACTCAGTGGGAAGCCCTGCTCCAGCGCCCCGGCGCTCTTCAAAATGGCGCACGCTATCCTGCGGGGGAAGGGAGCCCCAGACCACCGGTGAGAGACCCAAAGTGCTGTCGCGGCACCGGGGTAGCATGGATCGGGACCGGAGTGGCAGATTTATGTCCCCGCGACCGCCAGGATACTGAAAGAGTGAAACAAGCTTCGCCGGCACCAACAACGGAACTGACCCCAGAGGGGAGCGAGCGACTTTCCAGACCCGGCAGGTGCATCAGTGGCGGAAGAGCAACCAGGGGAATATTGAATGCCCTGTCATCGGTGCCACGGACCGGGACCGGAGCAGCCGACTTTCAAACCCGCGGCCGCCAGGATTCTAATAGAGAGGACAACACTGCGCTGGAATTCATATCGGACCAGGCCCTGTGAGGAGTGAGTGGTTTCACAAGATCCGTCAGGTGTGTGAGTGGCGGGAGAGTGATCGGGGATTACTGAATGTCCCGTTAGCAGAGCCAGAACCCCGAGAGAGTGACTCATGGCACGAGAGGGCTGAATGTCCCGAATGTAACCCATACCACGCGCCCTGCCTGACTTTAACATGGTGGCAGGGCCCTGAGCAAAGCCATCAATAAAGAACTCTTCCTGACACCAGGCCTGATGCCTTATCTCTCACGATAACAACCTGGCAAGCAAATTTTAGCACCCCACCTGGCCAGCAAGCGCCTTCAAGGCCAACCCGCAGCACAGTACCTGGCACTACAGGGAGTGGCTTGGAGGAATTCACCAACGCTCGCCAAAATGGCACCCGCCGCAGTACGGGTGACAGGGCAAAGATAAGCTTGTGAGTCCATCCCGTGGACGACATGGCTAGTAACTAACACCTGGTGTGCCCAACAGTGAAGCTTATTTCCTGGGCGCTTACCAGGGATTCAGTAGAGGGGGCAATCCTTTATTGAAGACACTGCCGCAGCAACACCACGCAGAGCCCCGCTACAGCTTGAGGCCCGCTAAATACGGAGAGACCAAAGGGAGATACACACGGGCCCCGCGACGGACGCCGAGCAACTCCACCTGGACGGTGAAAGCAGAAGAACTTGACGCGGGTTTAAGTGCACGTGGTACCTGAGCCTCAGATGACGACTCGCCTATGAACAAGATACCCTTGACCACTGCCTGCCGCTCGCTCGGACCTGCCCCTATGCCGCCAAAGAAGGGGACAAGTAAAGCAAAGACTAAAGTGTCTGACTTCTTCACGCCACCAGACAAGTGCCTGCCACCTGAACAGGGCGCGGGAACAGGCGCCATGGCCCTCACCATAGAAGATCTCCTAGCCACGCTACGGGACTTTAAGACAGAACTGCGGAACAAACTGGGTCAGGATCTTAAGGCCTCGATCGAGCAACTGAAATCTGACCTTACTGGACGACTCGCCTCCCTACAACAAGATGTAGACTCAGTGGGCACGAGAGTGGTGGATCTGGAAGCACACACCCAGGACCTAGATAAGCACACCACCAATATGCGCGAAGACATCTGCACCCTCCAAGACCAACTACACCAGACGCAACTCAAAGCCGAGGACCTCGAAAACAGGGCACGGAGGGAGAATCTACGTATCCGAGACTTGGAGGAGGGAGTGGAGGGACCATATCTTGAGGCATTCCTGGATGGTCTTTTCGCCGACGTTCTCAACCCGCAGACCATCAAAATAAAGCTAGACAGAGTACACCGAGTTGGTGGCCTGGCGACCGGAGAAAGGAAGCGACCACGCGATGTACTGGCCAAATTCCACTCCTATAGAGCAAAAAAAGCCGTCCTGCTAGCTGCCAGGAAAAAAGGAACAGTCTCCTTTCAGGGCCACTCCTGCACCATCTTCTAGGATCTGGCGCCGGCCACACTAGCCAGGAGGCAGCTCTTCCGCCCCATCACGTCGAAGCTCCGGGACGACAACGTTAGATATAGATGGACATACCCGTTCGGTCTCTCCTTTGAATTCAACAATAAACAAAGCCACATCTCAGATCTGCAAGAAGGGTTAGACCTCTTAGGCCTACCCTCTGACTCTCCTGAATCCACTCAGAACAAAACAAAGGCCCCACCGAAGAGCGGGCCTCCGGCATATCAATGGTCCATGGGCTCCCGGAGAAACCGCAGATGAGAGCCTCGTGCTCTTGGCCGCGATGACATCCGAATTCTGGTGCACGACCTGGCGACAAATGCTGACTTCTCCGAGTCTGGACTTCCCTGGAGGTAAACTGGGAGGAGTGGTGTGGAAGTCTGGGACGAACTGCCGCTGCTGACCACAAGGACTCCCCCAGTAATGCTACTAACCCTCCGATGGCTGGTGGTCCAACATTGCGATCACACATTGAGGGCCGACCCCTTGGTAGTCCATGTTCTTGAGAGACCTCAACCCCAGTCCAGACAGGATCTTAAAGTTCATTCTAAAGACCGCCTACAGCAAACATATCTACACAAACAATCCTGGGGCCGCGACTCCAGATGCTTGTCTTGCCATCCTTTGAGAACCACATTGGATGACCACTACTATGTAAACTGTTCGGGGCGGGCGCGGACCGGGATCTCGGTCCCGCTGTCCCCCCATCATCCACACCGAGGACACTGGATTTCTGATTGGGACATTTCTCCCATTGTGTGACCAGATAATGTTGGTAATGCTGGGGTTTTTGTTATTATTTTGGGAGGGGGTTGGGTTTTGGGAATGGTGGCGGCTTTTTAACTTTGATCCATTGGCGTGGGTCCTACATAGACGGCCCGCTACCCATTTGTTTCAGAAGAGGCACACACGATCCTGGCCAGGAGAAGCCTGGTCCTCATGCCACTTTCACAGGTTTAGAAGACGGGAGGGGGGTTACCCAAGGTCCGATGGTTCTTACAATAGGCTCCTGGAATGTGAAGGTTCTTAATTCCCCCCAAAAAAGACAGAAGATCTGGAAATACCTTACAGATTACCACATTGATGTAGTGGCACTCCAGGAAACCCATCTTGCCCACGCAGAGGATACACGACTTCGCCACAAACATTACCCACTGATATATCGGTCCTCAGCGCTGACTAAACACCGGGGGGTTGCCCTCCTCTTTCACAGCTCCACGAAATTTCAACCCAGCGACATCCAGACAGACAAAGAAGGGAGAATGGTCATGGTCAAGGGCACCCTGCAGGGTACACTATGTACATTTATCACAACTTACGCTCCTAATACAGGGCAGACTCCCTTCTTAAATAAGGTACTGGGGAAAATCCGAGACTTTGCAGAAGGGAAAACCATACTGCTTGGCAACTTCAACTTGACGTGGCCACTCACACCGGGCAGACTCAAATTCCTTTTCCGCGGACACTAAACAGCAACTCCGCGACATGGGCCTTTTAGATGCGTGGCGTGCCCTTTATCCACAGACACGAGACTACACCTTCTATTCCCATGTACACCGTACTTACTCTAGACTCGATTACATCTTCATCAGCCAAAACCTGATGGGTGCCCTACGAGAGGCCAAGATTTTTCCTCTCTCGGTATCAGATCACGGTTTGGTGTCAATATGCCTGTCCTGGAAACATATTGCATCCACTACACCCAAATGGTACTTCCCGGTTTCCCTCACTCGTGACAGAGTGCTTTGGACGGCACTGCGGGAAGCCATTACAGATTTTTTTAACTTAAATGCACCCGAAGACACTACTGCCTTCAATAACTGGGATGCCTTTAAGGCTCTATTCCGGGGGAAATGTATCGCCCTTAATTCCACCCTGAACAAGCAGAGGACCAAGGAGCGGAAGGGTCTAGAATCCGAATTAGAACTAGCCAAAACCCGACATAAAGCCAATCCCACCAGAGAATCCCTTCGCTCCCTCACTGCGGTCTGGGGGAAGCTAAGAGCCATCTACAATAATAGAGCAGAATTTACCCTGTTAAAACTCCGTCAAATGTCCTATTTCCAAGGCAATAAGCTAGGGAAACACCTGGCTAGACAACCATAAGAGAAACGCGAACAGGAATACATAGGGGGAATACTCAACGACGAGGGAGATTTGACGCACAAAGACACCGAAAAAGGCGGTGTCTTCGGGTCCTTTTATAAAGCATTATACCAGGGTGAAACAAGAGACGCTGAGCTTTTCAGCTTCCCCGGGTAACGCAAGAGCAGAATAATAACCTAACAGCGCCCATTACTTCTGAAGAGGTGGCCGCCGCCATAAAGTCCCTCAAAATACACAAAGCTCCCGGGCCTGACGGGCTTACAGCACATTTTTATAAGACGTTCGCCCCAGATATTTTGCCCCACCTCACTCGTCTTTTTAACAAAATGGCCACGGATGGCAACGCCCCTCCATCGATGACCGAAGCGCTCTTCTCGGTAATTCCCAAACCGGGGAAGAACCCACAACTCTGCTCCTCGTATCGCCCTATAGCCCTGCTGAATCTAGACGCAAAACTCTACTCAGCCATTTTGGCTGCCAGGTTGAACGACCTTATGCCTGGTCTAATCCACCCTGAACAATCCGGATTCATCAAAGGCCGCCAGACCCACGATAATACCAGAAGCATAATACACCTGATTGAGAAGGCTACCAAGCGGAAAATAGCAGCGGTACTCGTGGGTCTGGACACCGAGAAGGCTTTTGACAGGGTGTATTGGTCCTTCCTTTTTAAAACACTGACTCACTTTGTCTTCACGGACGACTTCTTAACGATGCTTAGGGCTAACTATATGCAACCACGCTCTAGAGTACAGGTAAATGGGAAGGTCTCAGCCCCCTTCCCACACACCAGAGGTACACACCAGGGATGCCCGCTCTCCCCCTTACTTTTTTCCCTCAGTATTGAGCCCCTGGCGATGGCCATACGGAAACCCCGGAGATCAAGGGCATTCCCTTTAGTGGAGAAAACCATCAAATTTAGCTCTTTGCGGATGACGTACTACTGTCCCTCACTAAGCCAACCTGCTCTCTCCCCAAACTCCAGACAGAGCTGGAGCGATTTGAGGCAGTAGCGGGTTTTAAAATTAATCTGTACAAATCGTACATACTTAATTTAACCATCCCAGAGAATGAGGTGAAGGAGCTACAACAACATACTTCGCTTCAATGGACACACCGTTCCCTCCAATATCTGGGGATACAGCTAACACCACGCGTCAAAGGATTTTTTAAAGCTAACTTCCCGCCCACCCTCTGCAAACTCCAAGCTAATCTCGCCAGATGGAAACCCCTTTTTATCTCATGGCTAGGCCGTGTACACGCAGTCAAGATGACAGTACTTCCCAAACTTCTCTACCTAGTAGTTCCAGGCCCTACCCATAGAACTTGATAGGGAATTCCTCCCTAAAGTCAAATCTTTAATACTGAAATTTATTTGGCAGGGAGGCTGGGCACGCTTTTCTTACCCAATACTAAGACGCTTAAGATCTGAGGGGGGGTGGGATTACCCGACTTCGGCCTTTACTACAAAGTAACTCAATTATGAGTAGTAACCGAATGGGCCAAGCGCGAGTCAGACAAACACTGGCTACACATGGACCGCTCCGTCACGGGCCGAACTATCTGGGATTTAATATAGCGCCCTAAGAGAGACCGACCGGAGAATGCCTATATTAGTACTCCCACTCGCACCACTTTGAAGGTATGGGACACCCTCTCTAAAAACGATCAGTGGACCACCTTTCCGTCCCCATACACCCCTCTCCACTTTAATCCAGACTTCCAGCCAGCTCTTCGCGAGGGCCCCTTTGATGCCTGGAAAGAAGGCGGCTGTCGGGCATTAACACATCTCTTTCATAACACAGATATCCTGACCTTCGAGAACTGCATAAGAGACTATGGTTTGGATTCGCTGGCACACCTACATTACCTGCAATTTAAACACTGGGTCACCTCCCCTCCCATACGCGAAGCTGCCACACGACCCCTTACAAAATTTGAAACATTTGTCCAGAACACTAGCTCCATGAAAGGGGTGATCTCCTTCCTCTACGAATATCTACTCAATTCCACGCACTCCCCAGACCTCGATACATACACATGTGGGAGGAGACCCTTCAGCGAGCAATCTCTGATAGGGAATGGGCAGGGCTGTGGTCAGACATCACAAAATTTAATCATTCCGTGGAACTAAGGGAGGCGCACCTTAAACGATGATGGACTGGTACCTGTACCCCTCTAAGCTCGAACACATATTCCCAAACACATCAGACATGTGCTGGAGGGGATGTGGACTGGTGGGGGACTTTCACCACATTTGGTGGGATTGCCCCACTATCCGACCATTCTGGGAGGAGATTCTTGCTCACATTAAAGATATACTGGGCTACCCCATACCGACTACCATAGCAGAGATCTTGTTAGGCCTCAGAGATCCCCCCTAGAACACCAAACCAAGGCTGATAAGACCATCATGTGGACCTGTATCGGGGCAGCGAAAATTGCGATCGCAGCTGCCTGGAAAAAGAAGGAGGCTCCCGCTATCTCAATATGGCACTCTCGGCTCTGGAGGCTCTTAAGTCTCGAGAGGATGTCTGACATCTTCCGAGATGACTACAAAAACTTTGAATTCAAATGGGGTCCATTAGTCACCTTCCTCACGCGGGGCCTGCCACAGGCTGTTTGCCCTCCTTCCATCAGAAGTATGCATCTCTTCCAGTTCTAACGTCATTCCTGCCTGATTAGTTCCTGTGCCACCCTGATGTTGGATCGCCACCACCAATAATTTTTTGTTTTTCCGTTCCTTCTGTGGGTGGGTTTGAGGGTGGGTTTATTTTAGCCTGATTCTATTCTGGGGTATTATTTTGTTTTGTTTTGAATTTTTTACTTCTCTTTTCAGGTGCCCTCCCCGTTGGAGAGTGGCAAGTTAAAAACTCGTCGCAAAAGAATGACGGGCTGTGCATTAGTCGCTTATTTGATACACTCTGAGCTTTCAAGTTGCTGAAAACTGTACCCTGTTCATAGGTTATATGGAGAGAGAAGACTTGGAGTGCCCACTTTGTACTACAAGACAGCCCTACATAAGTTTTGTTGCATTGCTCAGTTGTGTACCTCTCAATACACTCATTATATTGTACTGCTTTTTCTGATATGACGTCAATAAAAACACGTTTGAAAAAAAAAAATAGATGGCCAAGGCTGGGTATGTTTTATTAAGGGGAGTGACATGCTGCTTACAGGAAATATGGTGACTTGTAGAACAGATAACTGAAGATTGTCTATGTCTTTTTAAGAGCTCTGAGAAAGAGAACTTCTAATTGACTTGTTTGTGCCTGCTTTATATTATCAAATTGCAGCACATTTGCCACTGATCTAAATATTCTAGATCTACACAACCTGACAAGATAGGGCAATTTCATATGGATAATAGGAATATGGGACATGATTATTCTTCTTGAGTCATGAGTAATCTAAATGAGTTAAGGATAAAAGAGTGCTGGAAAGACTTCTCATCAACAATCGCTCTTAGAAGTGGAGAGGCCAATCAGGATTGGGGCGGTGAACTCCGTTCCTTTCGCAGAGTTTGCAGAGTTTTCCACACTACGCGGAGCACACAGAGATCCGAATACCCCTGGTCTGAGTTTTTTCCTTGCTCACCAATTTTAAGTTGGCAAGCCAGAGTGAGGAAAATCCAACACTAGACCACCTCCCAGTGAGACTTCTCAATGTGGGAGGATGCAGATGGTCGCAATGGCTTGCATTCAGAAATCCGTTCACATTGACGAAACTCTTGCTCGAGTAGATGGCAGAAAGAAGCAGTGCCCTCTTGCGCTGTGCCTGGTGCCATTTGCGCTGGGACAAACACCCGGTATTAAAAATCACCATGAATGGAGTGACTTTACGCACTCCCCCGATTGCATGGTGGAGATTTTTGGTAACATCTCGGAACTCCGCAAACTCCACCCAGCCCTAATGTCAATACCTTCATTTCAAATCGGTTGCTTGAGCTAATGTAAGGAGGAGAAGAATATGGTATTTATGGCATCCCAAAAATTAATTAGATTAATTAGAGGGCTCCAACGTGGACCAAGGTAAGAATTGCCATGCTTTATATTTCAACATGTTAGTCACTACCTTTTCATTCTCCCCTGCACAGAATCCTTCAGCAAAGAGTCAAGGAAACGTACAATAGATCACATTGTAATAAACTTTGTAACTTGGCACAGTCAACAATCTGATAATAGCAGTAAGGACTGAACCTCACCATGATCCAGAACCTTAGCAATAAAGGTTGAGAACAACAGGACAATGGTTGACCATATCAGCAAAGAATTAGAGCTTTGAATTATCTTTTCTTAACTCAGTGGAATCCCACTATCCCAAACATAGGTCTTTATGGATGTACTCTCGTCATATGGGAAGATAATAACATGCTACAAAAGTCAAGTGAGCATAAATGCTGCCTATGAAGAACTAGTGTTGGGTATTCATCTTTACGTAACTACTGGTTTACAGCCTGAATACAGGCCCTGGGTAAATGTTTTGTGGTTTGCTAATGATTGTATGGCAGTCAAGATAGATCTTAGAGAATTGATAAAGGCTAATAGTAGGATTTGTGTGCACTATTTACCAGCAGTAAGGCTTGCTATCAGAATGAAGTAACAAGAAAAAAGGAAGCTCCCCAGTAAGCCTGCTCACAGGTATTGCAGACAGCAAAACACAGTCACAATAAGGAATTCAGGAGACTGGTGGCAGATAGCTGCCATGGATAAGGTTGGGAGTGGGCAAAAATATTGGTCTTGAGACTTGAGTGCAGTGCTTTTCCATTCTTTAGAAATTCAGGAGAAGGGTACAGGTATATTTTGTATGGCACCGTAGCTTTTTTTAGTGCATTTCTATGAGGGTGCTGAAAATTGCTTTAAAGTTGGTCGAGTAAGTAGCTTCTATGCTTGCTGTGTGAAGGCTGAGGTTGCTGAGGGGTGAGGCCCATAGATGTGTTCCAAAATGGATGCAGTGACATGAAAATTATTTAAATGATAATATTCATTATAATATTAAAAAAAGAAAAGAAAAAATGAAAAACAGAAAAAGAAAATAGCCAACCTAAAAAATAAATGCAGATCTAAAAAGGAAGTCTACTCTCTTTTGGTATAGTTAGTTAAAAGCATTAAAATTACAATACAATAATCTGAATTGAAAATATATCGAAACTGCAGCAAACGTAAAAATTTCTTAAGCTTTAAAAGGATTCATTGTTTGGAAACTGCAGATTCTCAAAATAAAATAATCTTTAAGAATTATGCATGGAGTTGATTACCATACTCTGTTCAATATTTGATATTTCCTTATCCCAAAAATTGCTTTTGTAGGGTCTTATTATGTAAGTTATAGTCAAAATCAGATTTAATAAAAAAATGATGAATTCAAATATGAATTTGTACATCAACAAATGGGTGTAGAGCATCAATATTTGCATTGTTGTTCAAACAACTACTTACAGATCTTCACACTGTGATGCGCTGAAGCTAGACTGGACCAAGGTTGCTGTGGTTAAAACATAGGACCTGATTTGGAGTTTGACAGATGTGTTACTTCATTGCAAATGTGACAATCTCCCATCCGATTGAAAGTGTATTATATGCTTTGACACTTGTAGTAGGGGGACAGGTTATCCATCATGTTTATGACTGAGTAGCTTTTTCTCTAAACTCCAAATCAGGCTGTTAATCCTTTACTTGATGCTTCTGGCCAACTTGATTCATGAATCTTTCAAAGCTGGACCCAGATTTACTAAGCCTTTGAGTTGTCCTAAAATGTTCAAACCCACATGAGGAGCGATTTGCGGCTTGTTGGAGTCATAAGGGTTAATAATCATCCAAATATAAGATATTTAACTGATTTATCCTTTGCACCGAAGATGTTGTTCAACAATTGTACTTTATTTTAACACATTCTGGCTCACTGATGTTCCCCATAGGTCCTTCAGGAGAAACAGTCGGAACACCGCTGTCTTAACCACGTGTATTCCGACTACGCAAACTTAACCATGAGTATGCCTTAACCACGCATATGCGTGGTTAAGGAAATGCACTGTCTAGCTGCTGGCTGCTGGGGACAGAAGCAGAAAGACCTTGCAGAGAGAGATCCGCAGTGAGGTAAGTGGGGCTGGGGGTAGTTTTCTGGGCTGGGGCGTCGGGGTAGTTTTCTGGGCTGGGTTGAGTCAGGGGTTGTTTTCTGGGCTAGGGGGATCAGGGTAGTTTTCTGGGCTGGGGTGAGTCGGGGTAATTTTCTGGGCTGGGGTCCAGTGGTAGTTTTCTCTGCTGGGGTAGGTTGGGGCTAGTTTTCTGGGCTAGGGTATGGGTTGAGGTAGTCTCCAGGGCTTGGGGGTAGGGCAGGGGTAGTTTTCTGGGTGGGGGGTCGGGGTCGTTTTCTGGGCTGGGGGTTCGGGGCTAGTTTTCAGGGCTGGGGTTTGGAGGTAGTTTTCAGGGCTGGGGGTTCAGGGATACTTTTCAGGGCTGGAGGGTCAGTGGTAGATTTCAGGGCTGGGGGATCGGGGGTAATTTTCAGGGATGGGGGTCAGAATAGTTTTTTAGGGCTGCAGGTAGTTTTCATGGCTGGGAGGGCGTTGGGGGTAGTTTTCAGGGCTGGGGAATGGTTAGGTAGTTTTTTTAATTAGGGGTTAGGGTATTAGGCTTCAGGGCAGGAGGAGGGGAATGGGTAGTCAGGTAGTTTTTAGGGCTTTGGGGAGGGCAGGGTCGTTTTTAGGTCTGGTCAGAGTTGGGTCAGGTCTGGGCTGGGTCAGGTAAAGGGACAGGGTTAAGGGACAGGGTTTAAGGATGCAGGAGAGGGAAATGGGTAGTCGGGGTAGTTTTTAGGGCTTAGGGGAGAGCGAGTCGTTTTTAGGGCTGGGGGTCGGGATAGTTTTGTAAAATAGGGGATTGCCTAAGGATAGTGGAAGGGGCTGGGGTAGTTGCAAGGGGATGGGAGGGGGTCAAGGTAGTGTTTTTAGGGTTAGGGACAGCGTGGGGGTTGGGAGGGAGTAGGGGTATTTGGACCTCAGGGTGGGGAGCAGGAGTTTGTAGATTAGGGCGGGGGAGGGAGGATCATACCTTAGACACAGATAATCCTTTACCATTCATGCGTTCACCACGAAATTGCATGATAAAGGCATGTGTGGTAAAGGAATGCGTGGTTAAGAAGCATTTGTGGTTTAGGCTGCATGGTAGAGGCACGCATGGTTTATCCAGTCGTTCCTCTATCATACAACCGTGCTTCAGTTCTAGAGTTTCTACAATGGATTGTAGATAATTTTGCTGTGGATCATTGCCTCTTAAATTTGTGAATTACCCATTACATGCGCAATGTACGGACACAATCTGTCATAGAACTGGGCTGGCAAGTTCATCAGCGATCAATGTTTGCCACTGGTAAAGTCATATAAATGATGAAAGATGTTATTGTTATGAATTGTTTAGAGAAAAAGTTGCACATATCTGCTTTTCTATCCACTTTTTAGTTTTTGGAGGTCAAAGCAGTTAAAACCTTTAATTTTGTGATTAATGTTACTACTGCTTATGGTGAAGTTTCTTTGCTTTGTGCTCAGGGAACTACTTTATGTGTGCCATATAAAATAACCAAATATATTTGGGCTGCATGATGTGTGAGTCTAGTAGATGCCTGTAGTTATTTGTAATGTATCTCCATTAGTAAAGTGAAATTCACAACTGTCATACATTATAAAGTTAGTGTTTTAGGAATTGTACAGAGTTTCAACGCAAAATGCAAATATTACAGCAATGCTCTTTTAATTGTTTAAAAGCATCAGTATTTTTTCTGAATGTGTGGATATTTTAGCACTTTTATATTATGTTGAAATGTGTTATTAATTGCTGTTATTGATTTTCAGCTGGATTGCTACTCATGCTAAAAATACGATGCCTGTGACTAGCCTGTAGGCACTCAAACCAATCAAGCAGATGACAAACTGAAGTACTAGGGATTAAACTCCTGTTCGACTGCCTACATTACACTCACCCACAACAGAAATGGGAATGAGAGTTACATCCCTTGATTAGGGACCTGCTTCATTCAGCATGAATGTGACACTTAGGGGTCGATTCCGATCTCGGCCGGTAGGGCTCCGAATCGGATTCGGCTTTACCGGATCCGATTCGGAGCCCTGTTTCCCGACCGATCCGTACGCGCGTCCGGACGAGCGAGTACGATGCGAAATCGCCGACCGACTCGTCCGGGCATCCCGACCGCTCCGACCGACTCGTTCCCGGCTCGAACCGCACCGACCGACTCGCTCGGACACGACTCGCACCGCGCAATGGAGACGTTTCCCGGCCGGGTGAGTACGATGCGCGCCGCGAGCAGTCCGACCGAGCCGCACACTCCGGCTCAGAAGAGCTGTCGGAGCCGTACTTCGGGGGTCCGTGTCAGACCCCCCTGAACGCGTAGCCGCGTGAGTCGCACACAGGGGGGACCCATGGGTCCCCCCTACCTGTGCGTGTACGGGGCGAATCGCTTCGCTGCGTACACGCTTTGGGGGGCGCCCTTGTCCGCATCGCACCCATTGAGTCAATGGGAGCCCGTGTACGCGTCGTACAACAGGCTCCCATTGACTTCAATGGGAGTCCGACCGAATCGAGTCCGATAGCATACGGACGCATCGTACTCGTTCGGTCGGGCTGCACGGGTCCGATTCGGTCGGAAATCTCTCCGGGTCCGGCTCGGTCGGAGTGATTTCCGGCCCGAATCGGAATCGGCCCCAGAGTCATTGACTTATCCTGTGGCAACCTAGCATGCACTTGTGCTCGTCGGGCTCATCCTAAGTATTTCCCTCTCCTTAGATGTTCAAAATTAACAGCAAAAGTGTAGCTTATAATGAGGTTGAGAGAGTAGATGTAGGATTCGAAGGTTAAAACATCGGTTGCTACTCACCTTCTTACTTTACTCTGTGTCACAATGTAAACTCAATTGAGATACCCCTAGAGTCCACTTACCTCTAGTCCTTTACTCATTGGTATCTAACTCTTTGATCATCAGCCCTTAACTACGGTCAAACAACTTCTCCAACATTTGCCCCATGACTAGTGACAAGCGCTGCTTTGACTTTTACAAAGGTATGAATATTTTACAGTGCAGTGAAGTCTGTAAAATGCAGCAGCATAGTAGGTACTAAAAGATGTGCATAGACTCATGCAGGAGTGATAAGGAACAGGATCTAGTGTATTTGAGGTTGCATTGTGACTTTTAATAAAGGTACATGGGTTTTGGTACTTACAATTGATGATAGTAAGGGTTAAAGATTGTTTGTTTAGCTTAGTTATGAAGAAGCAGTGCCTTGCATTCTCCTTTCTTTTGATGGTGACCCAAATCTCTGAATTGGATAGAATTATACCAGATCTTTTTGAGAACAAATGTGAATATCCACAGGCTTCTTGAAATCAATTGGAACTCCCTCTCAGACTTGGAAGTGCACAGAGGTTAATAGAAGGGGGTACTTGCAAGGCTAATGGGACGCATGGAGGTTGCTGCTTCTGCAGTTAAGGGATCACCTTGGAGGTCCTTCATCTTCCTTTTCAATGTATTTTCTCTCCTATGCTTCTCTTGGGCACTTCAAGACTAATTGTCTCCAGACCTATCTCCTGTTGGCAGACTTACCACATTACTACTGCCTAGAAGGGTGGAGTGGGTGTAATATTGTCCTCATGTTGCTGATGCCAGTGAGGACAAAAGAACCACATTATGTGTTGATTTCATTATTCCAGTGCTAGTTGCCTCCGGATGACAAAATATGCCATTGTGTTACACATTCATGGAGAGTCATATGTAAGAAAAGTGATTGCAACATGAGGCAGCTTATTCTGTTCTTGAAATCTAATGAAGTTATCACAAAGTGCAAACCATTTCTCTTGCAGGTATGTTTTGAATGTAATAGGAAAATCCAAGGAGGCTTCAGAACCGCTACCCAAAAACCCATCAAAGGGTATTAGTGATGGCATTGCAATAGCTTGAAAACTGTTTGGCTCTGAAAAGTAAGGTATCATCTTTGCTTTTGTTTTGTACTCAAGGTTTTTCTCCTCTTTGTCTTTGTCCTTTTAGTTTGTCACTACAGTGTTCCCTAAATTATGAATATGCTTGACCTACAACTCCTCAGTCTGTCCTCCAGTAGGATGTGTCAATACTGATGGTTGTCTTTTCTTATGTTGATTGTGATTATAGACAAACTGATAGATATGGACTTCACGTCAATAGTCCAGACTAAGAGGCTGGGCTGGTTGCCATGGTAGGACCTGATCGGGCCTGATTGGTCAACTGGATCTTAGATCTGTAGATAGAATGAAGGATGAACAGAGAGAAGAGCCCTGTCTTTTGACAGCACTAAGAAGAGAGATACACCAAAAGGAAAATCTGAGAACAACTTTGTTGGCGTTATTTTCAGTTTAAATAGTAATATTGGGATGTGCAGAACTGTATATTATAGTAGTATAGTATAATTTTATTTCCGGTAACAAAAACCATTACATTGTATACATTCAAAGAAAAAATCACACCATAATTAAAATGGTTTTAAAATCACAAGTTATAAAAGGATTAGGTGTTTATATGAAATTAATTGCGCCAAAAGGGCACAATTATTGATTAAAAAATGAAGCAGGTGTAATGCTATCTAAAAGTACTTTCTTAAAAGCTATCTACTTAAAGTGTTATTGCAGATATGTCATTCATTTGTGGTTAGCTGCAAGGATCTTGTATAATAATGAGTTGTGTCCTTCATTTACTCGCTAGCAGCAGCCTGTCAATACAGTCAATGTATTTGATCAACATGGAAAGTACTAGAGGATGCTCAACTGCAGAAAGAAGATAATAGTATTAAGACTGGAACGGATGGCAAATTAGTTAAACACATTCTGTTGCAATTGTTACAGGGATTCTGCTCAGGAATAGAACTTTGCTTGGGTCATAGAACATCAGTAGTTAGGGACTGAGTCACCATACCACCTCAGTACCATGAGCCCAAGTCCTACTAGCCATTGTGTCTCACTTGCCCTCATACTCATAACCAGAGGAACAAGTGAATTGACAACACTCCCGACCCTCTCAGGGATCGCCATGACAGGACACTCCCTTTCACTCACCAACTCGTACTTGTCCACAATAAAATATGAAAGAGACACAAAGGAAGTTTAAAATGTTTATTTAAACTATCATGCTATAGAATGCATTATACATGCCATAATCTGAAAACAACTGCCTAGCAAAATTACCATCAGCATTGTCAATAAACCATATATTATGGAAAGCCCTGTCATAAGACAGAGAAGCCTAACATCCCTCTCCTTCAACAGAGGCAAACTGATTATACAGCATCTGGGTTTAGCAGTGGACTGCGTACCTAAGCATACACAGATGGCTGTTCTACATTTCAGATACAGCTATGATATTCTCTCAGAAAATATCTGTCTCTCTCTCTCTCTCTGTTACACCTCTGTACATATGTAATGAAAAGGATCACATGTTCATAAACAACAGTTGCATTTCTGTGTTGTGTCTTGGTGCCTGACCAGAACAGAATAACTGCTGATCAGACTAAATGCCAGGAAAGAACAGAATGATAAAACAACTGCAGGTTCTGTGTGAAAATACAATGTGGCACAGAAGCAAATATGTTTATATATTAACGTGTGCAAAGCTAATGCATCTGTGTTAGACACAGATAGGCTAAAATAGGAAAATCTACATTAGGCCCCATATAGAACACACGACACAACAGTCTGCACTCAAAGGTTGAACCTGGACATAGGTAAGCCAGCGATACCGGATAATCAAAGCAAAGTCAGCCATTTTGAGTAGCTGGTCTTTCTGCCCAATTACCCTTGAAGGGAGGAGACTGAAGTGCAGCTCCATATATCTGATTTTATAATGAGCTGTGAGAGGTTCAGCTAGATAGCCTTGTGGTTGTAGGTTTTTGTCTGATGCTATTACTAGCCATGCGTGACTTCCTCTATTAAAATTATATTATGTTTTTTATGAATTTGTTCAGCACCTTCTTAAAAAGCCCATGTGACAAATTCTGTTCCCATACGCCTCCAACTCCAATTAGGCACAAACATTAAGTTAAGAGTATTGGAACATGATTTTTTCTTTGTGGAGTGACAAAATGTTATTTCCTTCAAGATAAAATGGGTAAAGCTTGGTGCATATTTCAGTATCTGGGTATATTTTAAGAATGCTGATTTTTTTAGTCACTTTTTGTTCCATTTAATTGAGTTCAAATCTTAACTGCGCTTGTGAAAATCTTTTTGAATGCCTAAATAGTAATCAATACATTTGCCTTGTATTTTGTTAAAAAAAGGTGCCAAATTTGTCCAGGAAGGCTTCTGTTCTATGTGCAATGGTGGGGATAAGCGTAATTAATTTTAAAATAGGGATGAATGACAGACTTCGGGTCTTTCACAGGAGGGACTGAAAGGCAAATAGCAAGGATGAGATTTTGGTTTTAAAGAATTCAAATGTTGTGAGCACTCCCCTCAGTCGTCTATTTTATATTTGTTTCCTAAGGTGCCAGACTCCGTTCTTTGATAGTTTCCTCCCAAATTTGACCATACTTGTCTATTAACCGAAATTTCATTTTCTTTTCAGTAATTATTGAGAACATCTAACAGCCTCTGAAGACCAACACCTGTGTGATTCAGAAAGAAAACATCATCAGCATACTACAACAACGTGATGTGAAGGGTACCTGCGTTTATTGGATGTGAGTCTGCTGCATCAAATAAAGAGCCTAAATCCACAATGTATAGATTAAAAAGTGTTGGTGCAAGGACGCAGCCTCTTTGCATGAATATTTCGGCAGAGATCCTGTGGTTGTCTCCAAGCTTGACCTGTACCTAAGTGTCCGAATGTAGCAGATGGATGGCATGTAGAAGATTGTTTGGAATGCTCCACCTCGCCATTTTTTCCGTGAGGTGTGGCTATTTATATGGTTGAGTACTAAGCTGAAATATACAAATCTGCAAAGCAAAAATATAGGGTCTATCCTTTCTTTATCTGTTGTTCGATTGACATTGATAGGGCAGCCAGGGTATCAATGGTGCTGGCTAGTGGTTTAAAACCAAGTTGGTTGAGTGGGATCAGGCTATTATTTCATGGCCAGGTCACTAGAACTTTTAAGAGCAAAGGAGGGAAAATATTTAGGGGCAGATTTACAAGCCCCTTGCACCACTGTTGCGTCACTTTTCCCATGTTAAAAATGACGCAAAAGTGGCGCAAGGGCCTTGTAAATAAGCCCCATAGATTCTACGTCCAGCAGCACTATTAATCTATAGATATTCGGACAAGCTGCGGAGCCTTTTTCAATTGAACTGCGCCTAATGGTGGAATTGTTTGTGCAGTTAAGCAGTGTTTGAATAAAGTCTTGAAGATTTGTGCCCAGGAGTCAGAGTCCTTCTTGTTTATGACTGCTGGAAGTCCATTTGGACATGGTGCACTGTCAGCTCAGCTTCTCTTGCTCATTCTTTGAACTGAAGCACAGTTTGCTGTATCATTGATGGCACAGTGTTAAGTGGTCTTTGCTCTTAGTGTATTTCCTTTGGTCATATGTTGCAGTATATTGTCTCAGAACATTCTCATAGAAGGAGCTGATATGCTTTATCCAAGCTTCTTGAGGGACTTTCTTTCTATGGTCCTGGCTGGGTCTTTTTTGCACATGATTGACAATCAGCTAGAATTCCATCTGATGTTTAGTATAACAGGCAGATTAATGTTCCAGCCATTCATAATAGTGTTTTGTGTGTGTAAAATTGGGCCTAATGATAAGGTCCCCATAACCTTTATTTTTTTCAGGGAATTTTTAAGGCTTTTTTAATTGTATTTCCTAACTATAGGGTTACTGTAACCTTTGTTTTTTTCAGTGAATTGCAATGTTTTTTTAAATTCTATTTCCTAACTATAATGTTTCTGTAACATTTGTTTTTTTTGGTAATTTCCAGTTTGTCAATGTAAATTGTACTATAATTTCACCTATAAGTTGAATTAGTAATATATATTTTTACAAGTTTATAAATATATTTTATTTAGATGTTTATTCTTAATATACATCTTAAAAGTAATAATTAACACATAAAATTAACGTAACTAATGTAGTCTTTCTATAAATGCAATACACCAAGTCTTTCTTTTTTTTAAATTCATTTAATGGATCTGCGGATCCTCCGCAAATTCATTAGGGGATCCTGGTCAGGTACTCTATGCAGTAGTAGTAAACGTAGTTTATTATTTAAAAAAAATCATAAACATAAAACCAAAGAAACAGGTAGTACATTTGACATAACCATTCAGTCAAGATTTGAAAATATAAATACATCACACCTATTCCTAGAGGATCTTCGTCTTGGTCCACTCCTAGCTACCTCCCTATAAGAGCCGCGAGAAGACCTGGCATAGCTATGGACCTGTAAAGTACAAGGTGCAACTCAGCGTAGTTCTCCCGGAAGGCCTCTCCATG